>JACCPG010002404.1:0-34862 GCA_016069955.1 Drepana arcuata | reverse complement strand
AAATCTTAATTTATTACGGAAATATAGGTTTTTTTCGTCAACAGAAAATGTGTACCTACATTATACAATAGAATTTCAAAATCTTTCGTCATGCCTATTAATGTATTAATACATTACAAACGACTTTCTTTATTTATAACCATATCAAGTTTCTTTCTCGTTGCTTTATTTCTAATGACGTTATTTTATTAACCAACTTGGTTTAAAGACAAAATAACCGAATCTAGACACCTACGAAAACAATTGTCAGTCGTCTATTTTCCGTCCCCTCTTCACGCCAGCTTACGCCTCTCAAAAACAAAAAAATAAGAACAAAAAATACACCGAATAAACATAAATTAATTCTTCTCGTAGTACTTCATATTAGGCCGTAATATACGAACCATTAACATTCCTCGGGCCCCGGCGGCTGGATAGCCATCTGTCATCTTAAGGGATTACTGTTTCATATAAATGGGAGAGGTTTACAGATAAAAGAAGGTAAGTAATTGACGTTTATATGACGTCATTAGATTGTATTAGACGTCTTCAAGTGGGACTTTTTTGTGACTTAAAGGTCATTTATTTTGTTGACACCCTTGTGAGGGCAGCACGAAACTATACTGTTCCAATTTTGGATACAAACAACATAGCAATAGAATCGGTAAGATAAAGCCGCGGCTATGGCTTAAATAGACACCTGCCATCCTGGATCTAAGTCGAAGGATCCAGTTTGTTTTATGAGTTTGAACTACTAAGCATAGAGATTTATCCAACGACCTTTATGTATATAATATAATAATATATCCTCACGCCTTCCCACAAGGGTCCCCGAAGGGGTAGGCAGAGGTGTACAGGTAATACCCACACACCCACTTTCCGCCAGAGGTATATTAGGTGCCAACGTGACAGATGGCGAGTCCATCGCCTTTACTCAAGCACGACTATACATACGCCTTTGAATTTCTTCTCAGACGTATGCAGAGTTTCCTTTCGATGTTTTCCTTCACTGTAAAGCTCGTGGTGTGACTAATCACTGTACTTAAGTTCAGAAAAAACTCATTGGTACAATCGGGATTCGAACTTGCGACCTTTGCGTCGCAGGCAACTGCTCGAACCACTCGGCCACCACGGCTTCTATGTTCCTTTATGTTCTAGGAAAATATCTCGAAACCAGCAAACGTTTAGGAAGAAATCCTTAGGCATGTATAATCATGCTTGACATCACGTCATACTCGTCTGTCAGAGTTGTCTCCAGCAAAAAGTGTCCTAAGATCTTTGTAGCTAAAATAAAAGTTATTGAAGCATCAGCAAGCAATTCGCTAGGAGTACTCGAAGTGCAGTCACGAAAAGATTAACCAAGCGTAAAAGGTCTTACTTTAAAATGCACTGGTGACCTTCTCTCTTTACTCGGCGCGATGATGTGTGAACAGTAATTGATACAGTACGAGTACATACATACATAATAATTTCTTTCTTATATGCAAGGGTTATCTATAAAGATAAATAATCAAAAAATCAACTGTAACTCTACGGCTTTGATACACCGGACACTATGTATAAACGACTAAAGAAAAACGGATCGTTTAAAAAGAAAATTATATTCGACTGACAGAACAAAAAGGCATCAAAAATAAAGGAAAAATATAATAGACATAGACATGGTCACAAAAAGTATTTAGTCGTGGAAAGTATGTTTGATGATAAATGGATAAGGATTCGATTTGCTTGCAACACAAATACAGAGTGCAAGAGTTCGAGAGGAAGCCTGCATACGTTGAGAAGAAATTCGAAGACTTGAGTGGAGACAATGGATTCGCCGTCTGTCACATTTGTACATAAAATACCTATATCTATGGCAGAAAGTGGGGTGGGTGGGTGTGTGGGTACTACGTACACCCTCTTTACGCCCTCCTCCGCCTACCTCTTCAGGTATCCTCGCGGGAAAGCGTGGAGATATTTTAATGGATAAGCCGAAATATTGATAAGTATGTTAATTGAGAGAGCTGCTCCTTGAATGGAATTGATAACGAACACGTGTTGCTTTGATGATATGCATTTACGATATAAATTACATACATACATACATACATACATATCATCACGCCAAGTCCCCAACGAGGTAGGCAGAGAGTATAGAGCGCCAGTTCTCTCTAGACTTACATACCTCTTTCGCTTCGTCCACATTCATCAGTCTCTTCATACATGCTCGTCGGTTTCGAGTACTCTTAACGTTCCCGTCCTTGAGAGTCCGATCGATTTGATCAGGTAGTTGGAACGTGGCCTTCCTCTGCCTCTTCTTGCACACACTTTTGATTTGTATATCTGTTTCGTCAATCTTCTTCACTCATCCTTCTATGTCCAAACCAACGTGTAACATGCCTTTCTTCACTTGCATAATCACGCCCTCATTCACGCCAGTTGATTTGCATCTCTTTTCACAGGATTCGATCTAATATCGTTACGCCGCAACATTTTCGAAGAGATCGCATCTCGACTGCAATCGCTTATTTCTTTATACTTCCTCTGACATACCAGGATTCGCCATACAATAGTAGGTACCAATATCGCGTTAGGACAGCAACTCGAGCATCTTGCTCAGACTTTTACTGCCCATCAACGCCGACATGGCTCCGTTCACCTTATTTCCTGCAGTTATCCTTCTTTCAATATCTTTTTCATACTTTCCATCTCGTGTGAACATGCTTCCAAGATATACAAATTCATTCACTTGCTCTAGAATTTGTCCATTTATCGATATAGCACACTCGGTCACTTGTTCATCTCTTTCGAATATCAGAACCTTAGTCTTGCCAGCGTTTAGGCGCAGCCCCTTCTTTTCACATTCTACTTTCATTATGGTAACTAGTGACTGCAGTTCGCCCTCTGATCTGATATAAATTACAATTCTAGATATTGCAGTGTTTAATAAATTATGAAGATATATAATCACGCAAGTTCTCTGATGGCATAGTTGGCAAAGTTAGCTCTCGCTAAACCTACAGGCCCCTCCGCTTCATCGTAACCATATGTCTCTTAATATGCTCACCGGTTTCGAGAGAAATGTACGGTCGTAAATTAAATAAATCAATTAACAATCCCCTTATCATGTACGTCACATTTAACTTCAATTTGTGTCAATGGTCGCCGCGCTCTGTTGGGGGCAGCTATTCTTTAATTGCATACAACAACGATTATTTAATTATAACAAGCTTGAAACAGCTTCATTCTTACGAAATTAAACCTTATTTTCTATACGATAAGGCCGTTAGATACGATAAGTTGTTAGAGTAGTTTATTGGTCGTAAAATGTCTCGTTTCAATATAGCGGTTATAACATTATTTTTCTAATATGTCAAAAATGTTTCGTTTATAAACGTGTCAAACATTGATTTAGGACAACAGAACAGGAAACCAGTAAAGGTAGGGTTTAACGGATCCCCGCGCTTTACGGTGAAGGAAAACTTCGAGAGGAAACCTGCATACATTCGAGAAGAAATTCAAAAATACTTATGTATAGTCAATCCTCACGCCTTCCCACAAGGGTCCCCGAAGGGGTAGGCAGAGGTGTATAGGTAATACCCACACACCCACTTTCCGCCAGAGGTATATTAGGTGCCAACGTGACAGATGGCGAGTCCATCGCCGTTACTCCAGCACAACTATACATACGCCTTTGAATTTCTTCTCAGACGTATGCAGGTTTCCTCTCGATGTTTTCCTTCACCGTAAAGCTCGTGGTGTGACTAATCACTGTACTTAAGTTCAGAAAAACTCTTTGGTACAGGCGGGATTCGAACTTGCGACCTTTGCGTCGCAGGCAACTGCTCGAACCACTCGGCCACCACGGCTTCTATAGTCAATCGTGCTTGATTAATTGATATGGACGAGAAAATGCGGGGTACATCTAGTTAAATATAAATAGAAGACTATTTACCTTTAGTAGCAGTCAATTACCATAGTCTTCTTAGAACCTGTCGTGATTGACTTTGTAGCAAGCTTACACAAGTCGGCAACGTTATGTTACCTCTGATGTTGCGAGTTTACATGCGCGGCGGTAACTGTCCCCTAGCAGGCATTGTTTGTCGCCGTAGTGTATAAAAAATAGCGAGATTGCATGTGTTCCACCCTTTATGCTACTGACCTCGACAACACGCAGAATTAAAAAATATACAAGCAACGTTACAGCACACACTTAAGGTATAATTTTTTTTTATAAATACATATTTGTATAGGTATAATAAAAGTTTATTGTCATGGTAAAGTATCCAGACCTTGTCTGAACGCTATCTAACTATACATTTCTATTGACTTTCTACATAGAAAATATCTTACCTGTTACAATTTGTATAAAACTCAAAAGTTCATGTGATCTTATTGGACGTTATATGTTACCGGCGATGTGTACATACTGGTGTTTTGTATAAAGTCTTTAAATCGTGGACTCTTGGTGAATATTTTCAAATTTATATTTGTTCTATTAATAAAAATAGTACCTACCTACACATATCATCACGAATGTTGATATGTGAGTATGTGTGTAAATTCATATCTTTATTTTATAGGCAAATGTATAATAGGCTATGGAAAATTGTAAAGCTATTGTACGAAACTAAGAAAATAATATTAAGAGTATTAATGCGACTATAGATAACTGGTGCTCTACCCTGTCTATCGAGTGAAGCACGTTGCCTGATTTTTAGGTATTCTATAAAATGTCTGAATCATATGAAATGCCAGTAACATAATATACAAATACAATTATAAAACCAGTTAATCTAATAAAATTTAATCCGCCATCCTAAATCCACTTAAGATTAAGAGAAGTGAACAGGTGTCACAAGAACATCATCCGGTACAAACCGGTTGCATTTTTTTTAAAATCTATTGTCCTTGGGTTGACCTGATCTTAAGTCTAGTCTAGTAAGACTGGTCGTTGAACCAGAGAACCAGTATCCGTTGTCGACGCGTCAAGGGAATACAATTTACCCGTTTTACGTATTTTTATTTTGTCGTTAAGGAGGCTGTCTTTAATGAGACTTGGTTAAACGTACATACATACATATCACGCTACATCCCTAACAGAGTTGTCAGAGAGAGAGAGTATAGGGCGCCAGTTCTCTCTAGACTTAAATACCTCTTTCGCTTCGTTCATATTCATCAATATTTGCGTACATGCTCATCTGTTTCGAGTACTCTTGACGTTCTCGTCCTCGAGCGTCCGATCGATTTAATCTAGGTAGTTGGAACATGTTCTTCCTCTGCCTTTTCTTGCACACACTTTCGCTTTGTATATCTTTTTCATCAATCTTACTTCACTCAGGTAAAACGTACAAAACATAATTGAAAAAAAAAACATTTTTAAACCACTAAGATGACAAACGCGGCCCGCCTTATGGTAAATGGCCTATGGACGCTTGCAGCAACAGGGCTATCGCTCGCGCCTTGCCGACCCAGCAATAATCTTTTTACATTATATTTAGAGCCGTGGTGGCAGAGTGATTCGAGCAGTTGCCTGCGACGCAAAGGTCGCAAGTTCGAATCCCGACTGTACCAATGAGTTTTTCCGAACTTTAGTTTTTTTTAAGTACAGTGATTAGTCACACCACGAGCTTAACGGTGAAGGAAAACATCGAGAGGAAACCTGCATACGTCTGAGAAGAAATTCAAGGGCATATGTATAGTCGTGCGTCGCGGAGTAGCGACGATGGACTCGCCATCTGTCACGTTGGCACCTAATATACCTCCGGCGGAAAGTGGGTGTGTGCATATACACCTCTGCCTACCCCTTTGGGGACCCTTGTGGGAAGGCGTGAGGATATACATCGTACATAAGAACTCTAGGCTGTACTGTCTGGGGAAAACCTCGACAGAGACTCGTTTGAAACCACACAAACACAGCAAATAGTGCTTGAAAAATTTTTCTGAAAAGTGCACATAAGGTTTACAGTACGAAAGCATCGTAAGGAAATCACTGAGAAGGAATTCGAAGAGGTCTCGATCCCAATAGATGGCGTATGATTCGCCATCTATGTTACCTTGGCAACCAAATCTATATCCGGCGAAAAGTTAGTGTTATGAGCTCTTCGTTAACCTCTGGAAATTTTATGGATGTAACGATATATGTAACATTCTTTCCAACTTCTGGGATGAAATCGTAAACTTAACCCGGACACAATAAAACTTTATAACCTCTATTAAAACAGTAGATTGTTATGTCACAACTAATCGACAACCAAATTACGCAGCTATAATTGGTGTATTTATTGTCGTGCATATTGCAATCAAAGCAAGATTGATATAGTAACGAGTGACTTTCTTTTTTATAAAACAATGTTATTGCAAGGCACGCCTTCAGTTGGGAGCGGCGTAAGGCATCGTAATACAGGCGGGATGTTAATAGTGTTCATTATAAACAGTACACCAACTGCGCATACAAAACTATTAAGATTGGATTATTTATTGCTATTAAGGATATTACTAATAATAATAATAATTCACGAATGCAAGTTTCAGTGCCGCTCCTATCAATCTTCTATTAAGTAAACTATTTTTTATAATAATAATAATATGATAATATAATATATCCTCACGCCTTCCCACACGCGGGTCCCCGAAGGGGTAGGCAGAGTGTATAGGTAATACCCACACACCCACTTTTTTCTAAACAAATTTTTAGTTCCCTTAAAAAATCATTTTCCGTTCACGCTTGTATTATCAAATCAAAAATATTTTATTCAACGTTAGGGACACAGGGAAGAACTATCAGGAGAAGAATTAGCGAAATAAATGGTTTCCATTATTAAGCCCATATAAAATATCGATCAAAACCATTAGAATATCAGTAGCGCATACGATAACATTTCGTTAACCTGTCGTAGTTGTGTGTTTGTTTTATAATGCACTGTGTATTTATCCCGGAGCGGTGATTAGTCAGGTGAAGTGATTGTGAACATCGGCCGCGAAAGTTGCCCGTTTAACTAGCCATTTGCTATTTCATAAAGCTTGATTGATGCGCGGGCGCCTAGAGTCGTACTAACGGCTTGCTCCGTAGAAAGGAGAGGAAAGTGATTCTGTAATTTCATTATATTTCGTTATGATGCGTGCAGACGAGACGCGATCATCTATCGCTTAAACTTGTAGAAATATTTAATTTGTAAGTTTTATATCTGGTGAGCATGTAGGAATATGCTGATGAATGTTGATGAAGCGAAAGAGATCTGTAAGTCTAGGGAGAACTGGCGCTGTACTCTTTAGGCCTACCCTGAGAAGGACTCGGCTTGATGATATTCCTGTATGTATTTTATTGCTTAGAATGAATACTTGCGTGAACGAGGGAGGGTGTTTGGACATATAGAAAGGATGAGTGAAGAAAGATTGACAGCTGCAGATTTACAAAGCGGAAAGTGTGTGCAAGACGAGGCAGAGAACGACCACGTTCCAACTATACGTACATAGTTGGAACGTGGTCGTCCCCGTCTTTTAGTGTCCGATCAAATCGATCGGACACTAAAAGACGGGGACTTATTTACGAGTACATCATCCAATACGATACATTGTTTCCTTCAATAGCAGTATAGTGAATGCCCTATTAATGCTTAGCGGTTATCGCTCAAAACATTACTCTTGTAGTTCATATATTATATGCACATATACTACTACTATACTAGAGGTGCCGCTCAATTTGTTTGGATGAAAAAATAATGGCACCTATTTATAGTTAGACGCGCCCCACTATTCTACCTAATAGTTGATAGTGTAAGTGTCCAACCTTCCACTAATGTTAGTTAATGTCTTAAGGACTCTCTTTTATTTTTCACACCTATACAAATAAATAAAACTGGAGTGTCTGTTTATAATATAATATTAAAATAACCGCTTTTTACTAAATGCGTACACGGTACATATAGCAAAATCACATTCTTAATTTTTTTGTTTGTCTGTCTGTCTGTTTGTTCCTGCTAATCTCTGAAACGGCTGGACCTATTTTGACGGGAATTTCAGTGGCAGATACCTGATGTAAAAAGGAGTAACTTAGGCTAGTTTTATTTAAGAAACTGAACAATATTGTATATAATAAATAGTTAGTTGTGCCCCGCACTTTCACCTGCCTAAAATTAATTTCAATTATAGTTTTTCATAGAAATTTTTCATCTAATTCCGTTTAGTCGTTATTGCGTGAAAGAGGAACAGATATCCTCACAAACTGTCGCATTTAGTCGTACAATATTTGTGGGACAGCATCTTTGTCAACGGCGTGGTTTCCATAGAGAGTGTTCAAGTATTTTATATATCTAACGGCCTTTTGATTTTGATGCTATTGGCTTTATATATTTGAGGTGGACGTCACAAACATGCATTTTTGTTGTTCCCATACCCATACTTGGGTACTATTGTTGTAACGAAAAAAAGATTGTATATGCCTAATGATTTGAAAAGAGCAACCAGGGAGTTTCCTGCCGGTTCTTCTCCATGGAAGTGACCAACCCGAACCCTTCTTTTTCGACGTTATATAGGCCCACCTGGGCCTATGTGAAATAAAAAGATTTTGATTTGATTTGATTTGATTGATATATCAGTAAGATTTCATATCAAAATATGACGCGGGCGAATCTGCGGTGCACAGGTTAAACTTAAATTACCAGAGATAATGCTTTCGTTGTCCGAAGTACAAATTAAATCACCACAGTAAATTTAATGTTTATATGCAGTACAGTAAATTGATAAATATCACCGCATATGCCCCACATCGACCTCTGTCTGTACATTTATCGTGACCTCTCTGATTGCTGTGGCCTTAAGCAAAGTGGATATCAACATGCATTTTACCCATCGCTTACTATAATATAAATATTGATAAACAATTTAATGATTTATTTCTTCTGTTCATTCTGAGGCATACGTTGGATTTTGTTTACAATAACAATAATTGATTTCGCTTCGAAGAACTCTATATTCTTCTTTTATAAACAAACGGCTCTAGATAAAGTCCTTTCTGTCAGCGTTCATCCGCTATTCGATAACTATAATTTGTGGAATGAGGTATTCGACTAATATTAATACCTACAATATATTGGATAGCGTTTGCTTAATTATACTAAATATCTCTCTTTTTAAGATTTCTCCCCAGGATAAAGATAGTCTGCTTATTGAGGACCTTAACTAAATTTTCATATCGAAATAGTTGTTCCTGAGATATAAACACAAACTCTGCCTCTTTTTTATAGATAATAGTGTTATCCACACTATAATATGTGATTTATCGCGTATCCATATGTACCTATATTACTTCTTTACGCGAAAAATTGTACCCACCAAAACCCATAAAAATCCCGTCGTCTTATAAATGTACGAAGGGTTTTCCGCGCTCTTATGGTAAAATTGCAATTGAACTTGGCTTAAACTTGATCATTGCTACAAGAGACAAGAGTAAAAAAAACTTATTACAGTGCCCCAGAGTTAAATTCTGGAGACCACAAACAATTACTACTACTCAGATCAGTGATGGTGGTGATGGAATAGATAAACGATGTCCTATTTTGTTTAAAAGCTGGTGGCTACTGGGTGGCTTCTCGAGTAAGCGAACTTTCAAGAAGATCACCACCACAACTGAATTTGATTATATATCGGACTGTGATATATATATATATATAAGAGCCGTGGTGGCCGAGTGGTTCGAGCAGTTGCCTGCGATGCAAAGGTCGCAAGTTCGAATCCCAACTGTACCAATGAGTTTTTCTGAACTTAAGTACAGTGATTATACACCACGAGCTTTACGGTGAAGGAAAACATCGAGAGGAAACCTGCATACATCTGAGAAGAAATTCAAAGGCGTATGTATAGTCGTGCTTGAGTAACGGCGATGGACTCGCCATCTGTCACGTTGGCACCTAATATACCTCTGGCGGAAAGTGGGTGTGTAGGTATTACCTATACACCTCTGCCTACCCCTTCGGGGACCCTTGTGGGAAGGCGTGAGGATATATTATTATTATTATTTTATCGGACTATGATAATTCTTTGTACTTTGTTATTCTTACTGTTTAAAGAAGTTTTAATCGTGTTTTTTTGCAAAAAAAGTCTAGACAACTCGATTAATACGCCTCATTTCATTGAAAGATGATTACAATTCTGACGAACGGCCCAGATTAAAATGTCCGATGAAATCTTTACGCTAAATATTACGCACTGTTCTTGTAAAACGTAGCTTTTACGCGGAATCTTATGTTAACATTATTTGGTGGTAATGTATTATAGTTTTATTATATCCTCACAAGGATCCTTGAAGGGGTAGGCATAGTGTCTATTAATAGTTAAAATATGTAAAATTTTAATAATTAATATATCAACATGTTTAAATGGACATCGACAGGCCAGGGATACTCCAAATGTTAGCGTAATATGTTTAATTGTATAATTATGTTATAATTAAGTATTTATTAAGAATAGCTAAAACCGTATAGGTTACACATAATCGCGAAGATCAGTCGTATAGAGCTCAAAGTATACCTAGTTTTTATCACCACCTATAGCAATATTACAAAGAGCTAGCTTGTTTTTTGGTTTGAACGCGATTATCTCGCCACGAATTATACCAATATGAAAAGTAAGCTTGCAGTAGATAGCCTGTCTATTTAGGCAGGCTATTGGCTATTCTATCTACTCAAGGAAGCGGAGCAGTTTAACGCAGCGGAAGCCAAGGAGCATAACTAGTCCGTAATATTTAAGAGACAAGTGCCGTAGAATCGCGCCGTGAAATAAGCACAGTGCGTAACCAGGACCTACATATGTATGTACGTGCCGTTTCACGGCGTGCAGGTCGCGACGGCCCAGCCGCGTCGACCGGAACGACCACTCGATACGGTTGCCGATCTTGCCATCATCGAGTTACCACAAAGCAAAAATACCAATGCAATTAATTACTTTTATTCGTCATTCAATTGTAAACCTTATTCCTCGGACATAAAACGACGTGCTTTTAGCTAATGTACCCCTTTTGGTGATATTTTAGCACAGTTCACTATGGGATCGTGTTGGCTCTCTGCCAAAACAGTTTTGTCTAGATTACCTGAATTCTAAGCGAATGGACAATAGATGACAATGAGAACAATTCGATAGGATTCATGCGGCCATTAGCTGAATAACCGTTGCCAAGACGCCTGTATCATTAATTTTAACAATTACCTAGCGCTCGTATAATTTAACTCGTTTGATTATTTTAAGCAATTTCAGCAACGTTAAAATGTGGCAAATTATAGCTCGAGAGTAGTATTTAGTCAATGTCAAGGCGGTTCAGTTTCTTTAAATTTGCGAATTTATGAGAATAAATAACTAAGAAGATTATAAACCACGTGTTGTATGAACCATATACTGATGAACAATGTGTACCTCATTTTTGGCTACGGTAACCGCTTATCATCAGACAGGCTTAATAAATAAAAAATAAGAAACAGACAAGATCCCTGAAGGGTAGCAGAGGTGTATAGGTAGTACCCACATACCGCCAGAGATCTATTTTAGGTGTTACGTGACAGATGGCTAGTCCATCGCCGTTTCTGAAGAACGACTACGTATATGTATCTTCAAATTTCTTCTCAAACGCTAGCAATTCTTTCACTGTAAACGACGAAGCTCCAAAAAACATGTAGATAAACGATCAACCAACTTTTAAGATAAGAACAATTGCTAAGGTTTTGTTCTTTAGCAGTACACTTCTTTACCATATCTGGTTAGTCTCAGATCGTGACCAAATTCATGTCTAGAATGTTTAGGAAACCGCATGACATTCTAAGATGTTGTTCGTGAAAATCCCGAGCGAGAGGTTAATATAGGTAGACCTCTGCTTCAGCGGATAGGCTAGAAATACTTGTAGTCACGACATTTTATATTACATAATTGAATACATTGTATGCAAGAAGATATTAACATGCAATATTAACTATGTGTAAAGTGAAATTTGTTTGATAAATAGCGGGATGTCTCTTCTGTTCAGACCTCCCGCATTGGAGATATTGGAAGTCATTTGTCACATGGAAAATGAAACAATTACGTTACTGTATTGCAAAGGGATTACATCGAAAGCAAACCTTATCTAAGAAAAAATAAAGTCGATATTAAAAATGTTAAATAATTCGAACAGCACTCTTGCATTTGCCCAGAATGAAGTACAGAGAATAAATTGAAGATCCATTAGAAATTGAGACTATCGAATTGCGCTTAGTAAACATGTTTTTTTATTGCGTTAGAACGCATCAACGTATTTATAGTTTATGTAATGCTTCACGCTATATTTATCACGAGATAAACTTTCTAGAAAGATCTCGATAACCAAGGTTTGTTGGGGTAGAGCAGCAGTCAGTATTCGCCAGTGATATATTTACCGGACCACAAACAAACCGTAATTTACCCGTGCTGAGCCGCAGTAGCATTAAAGCAACCCTAAAATTATTTACATAATATTACCTAGTCCAGTCCAACTCGCGAAACAGCAATGTCCTAAGCCACTTTCAGAACCCAAACGAATGACCCCAGCTGT
This sequence comes from Drepana arcuata, assembly GCA_016069955.1. NCBI lineage: Eukaryota > Metazoa > Arthropoda > Insecta > Lepidoptera > Drepanidae > Drepana > Drepana arcuata. The sequence goes on along the minus strand of JACCPG010002404.1, from coordinate 22,348 downwards.
GTTTGCTTAGCACCTAAGAAGTGCTTTGCTGGCCTTATGGTCTCGCCAATGTTCACTACCACCGTCTATAAAACCCCTTGTAACAGTCCGAACTTAAACTTCCATCATAGTCACGACGACTTTACTTTTAATATCAGAAATCAAATGTTAAGACGTGTACAAAAATACGATCTTAAACATACATACATATAATCACGCCGAGTCCCTAACGGGGTAGGCAGAGGGTTATAGAGCGCCAGCTCTCTTTAGACTTACATACCTCTTTCGCTTCATCCACATTCATCAGTCTCTTCATACATGCTCGTCGGTTTCGAGTACTCTTAACGTTCCTGTCCTTGGGCGTCCGTTCGATTTGATCCAGGTAGTTGGAACGTGGCCTTCCTCTGCCTCTTCTTGCACACACTTTTGCTTTGTATATCTGTTTCGTCAATCTTTCTTCACTCATCCTTTCTATGTGTCCAAACCAACGTAACATGCCTTTCTTCATATTTACAATCACGCCCTCATTCAAGCCAGATGATTTGCGAATCTCTTCATTGCGGATTCGATCTAATATCGTTACTCCGCACATTTTTTTAAGAGATCGCATCTGAACTGCATTCAAGCTACTTTCATACCTCCTCTGACATACCCAGGATCCGTTATCCTTTCCCATCTAAGATTTAATTCCATTAGTGAGCCCTATTTCATGGTTGACTGGATGCACTAAAAAGTTTACTTAGCTTGCATCAGTGAGCCACAATGTCTATCATTGCTCTGGTATCTGGTTAGAGCAATAGTGCTTAACGTCTGCAACTTTTTTGTTGATGGTCAAGATTATTTAGGCTGTTAATATATTTAGTCAAATATAATAATAATAATATATCCTCACGCCTTCCCACAAGGGTCCCCGAAGGGGTAGGCAGAGGTGTATAGGTAATACCCACACACCCACTTTCCGCCAGAGGTACATTAGGTGCCAACGTGACAGATGGCGAGTCCATCGCCGTTACTCAAGCACGACTATACATATGCCTTTGAATTTCTTCTCAGACGTATGCAGGTTTCCTTTCGATGTTTTCCTTCACCGTAAAGCTCGTGGTGTGACTAATCACTGTACTTAAGTTCAGAAAAAACTCATTGGTACAGTCGGGATTCGAACTTGCGACCTTTGCGTCGCAGGCAACTGCTCGAACCACTCGGCCACCACGGCTTTCAAATATACTCGTAATATTTTCTCGTTTATAATATTACTACTCAGAATGATTTTTGCAGTTTGGCAGAATGATTTTCGGGCTGCCGAAATCTCCATCTCGAGCATTCGCAGAGCCGAATGCGCGTGCTCTACAAATTTGTTCAAATCTTTTCGATCAATTCCATATATTCATAGGAATTTCTCAGACGGATTAATGTAAAAAACTTGAACAGGAAATGCGTTAAGGCTTAGTATTCAATGAACCAACCTGAGCAATTTACCGTGAAAGTAATTTATGAATCAATTTTAAGGCCATGGGCCTACCGTGACTGATTCGACCACCGACGATTGACTATTGGCGATGTTATATTACAAGTAGCGCATATTCAAAGGTTTAAGAAGCATAGCATTAGCAGATATGAACTGCATGTTAAGGTCAGTAAGTCTAGAGAAAACTAGCGCTCTACTCTTTCATCCTATCGTTCCCACCGCGAGGTAAGCGGTATGATCATGTATGTACGTAAGTTTATTCGATACCAGGCAATCCTCACAGGGGAACTTTTTAATTTTAAAGCTGTTGTACAAGTTGGTTCTTTGCAAAATACTTTTTTATAAATATACAATAATTTTCCTCAGTTTTTTTTATATTCACGTTTTTTACAAAGACCTCCGAAATGGAAAGCAGATATATAACAACGTCCTCTTTTCGTTGGAGACATTTAGGTGCCAACGTGGCAGATGGCGAGTTATCGCTGTTTCTCAAGCACGGCTATACATAACTCTTTTAATTTAATCACAAACGTGTGCAGGTTTCCCCTCGATGTAATCTGAGTCTTCCTCTTCTTTTCTTTCCCGCTACCTGCTTACATATTTTTAAATACAAATACAATACAAAAATGTTTATTTCTTTAACGTGAGTACATAATTTTAATATAGGGTTGAAGTTTCCTAGTAAGTAAAAAAATACTTGTATCCGGAAACATCGCTTCTCCATATCCAATCCATACATTGTGTTGATGTAGTTTAGCAATATTTTACATTTAATTATTAAGTGTAATTTACATAATTTTATAAATCTATTTTTAGCCTAAGTGTGTATGTGTGTATGTGTGCGAGTGATTTTTAAGTAATATATTACACAAATATACAGTTTTTCTTTAGTTTTCTATGTAAAAGGGTAAAAGCTCACGTCCTACATCCATGTTTGCTCTCTTGCATTTGAAGTCATACCCAATATGTATGTTGTTGACAAGTTACGGCACTAACTTGAAAGCTGCTTGCATATTATGAACTTTTGGACTTTAACATTTTGTTATGTTAATAAAAATATTATAACAAGATACCTTTAAGGCAGATAACGGTTTTAAAGCATAAGTTTATAATTATCGCTGTCCATAAGCTGTATTTGTGTTTGAACCTAAAAGCTTGTATTTTTCACTTTTCCTCTGGCGCAATGATTTAGACGATTTTGAATAAACTTAAAGCCGCGGTGGCCGGTCAGTGTAAATAATCTCTTCTAATGTAATAGTTGCAGATGTTTTGCAAGACATCTTTTGATATTATGCCCTTTAATAATACAGACATTTTGTTATGTTTGGAGCTACTTGTTTTGTTAATTGCATCGCCATAAGGCAACTCAAGGCGTCGAGAGTACTCTCATGAATGAAGTAACCGATGAAGGTAGACGCAGCGTAAGAGGTAGGAAATCTAGGGAGATCTGGCGCTGTATTCTCTCTGTCTACCCTGTGAGGGACTCGGCGTGATGGTGTGTATGTATGTAAAACTATTACATTTTCTAATATATGCTGTATATCGAGCAAAAATATACTGAATGCTTCTCTTACCCGTGGCCGTGGCCGTGGTGGCCGAGTAGTTCGAGCAGTTGCTTACGACGCAAAGGTCGCAAGTTCGAATCCCGCCTGAACCAATGAATTTTTCTGAACTTAAGTACAGTGATTAGTCACACCACGAGCTTTACGGTGAAGGAAAACATCGAGAGGAAACCTGCATACGTCTGAGAAGAAATTCAAAGGCGTATGTATAGTCGTGCTGGAGTAACTGCGATGGACTCGCCATCTGTCACGTTGGCACCTAATATATTAGGTGCCAACGTGACAGATGGAACACCCCACTTTCTATTCCCACACACCCACTTTCCGCCAGAGGTATACCTCTGGCGGAAAGTGGGTGTGTGGGTATTGCCTATACACCTCTACCTACCCCTTCAGGGACCCTTGTGGGACAGCGTGAGGATATATTATATTTTATTATTATATTCTCTTACCCTTTTAGGACCCTTCTTGGAAGTCTTGCAGGTATTTAGTAGGTATGTAGGTAGAAAGTATTGTAGGTACCTGTCACCATTCGTTACTAGGTTTGCCCCGGAATTTATACTCGCGCTAAAATCAATTATAGATATATATGTTTAAAATCTAAACAAAGGTAATGTTCCTCCTGAATAATTATGTTTTCTAAAGTTTAATTTTCCATAACAAACCATTTGACAAACTTACTTAATTTTCTTCCTCTTCGCAATACTAGTGTGGATTTCAAGCAAATATTGTGGTTTTGGTGCGGTATGTTACTTCGAGGAAAATAATACGTTTTAATGGGGGCGTTTTACTATTGTTTTTAACTTCCTTGTAAAGAATTTAGATTTGTCATTTGTGGTATTGAAATGTATTCCTATATTTATTAATTGGATGAAGTCGACCAAGTTATTGTAAGCACGTTAAAATTTAACCACCAATATTTTTTATTTTTGTTGTTTCGACCTAAATAGATAAAAATTTACATATATACCTAGATGCTTAAGACATTCAACACTAAGGTCACATACACGTCGTCATCACTAATATCTGCCCTATGCGGGAATTTAACTAGCGACCTCAAGTTTCGCACTCATGAGCTCTAACGACCAGACGGCTGACAAATTATCCAGCCATATACAAATATATGTATGTATATACGTAGCAATACAAAATAGTACCATCATTTACTTAAGTTTGGAACAAATAATAATATTATACTTACTTCCTTTTTAAACAATACATCACTGTTAACTAATTACATTATCTTTGAACAAAAGAACAAAATTGTGGCTAAAAACTCATAGAATAGCAAATCGTTGACTAGGTAACAAAGAGCTAGGTAAATGTCTAATATGATCACCTCACACATGTCGATCACTAATACCAGCTCAACGAGCAATATATTACACCTTCATTTGTTATTTACCTTAGAAACACATACAAATTCGAACGTCAAATTAAATTATCGGCTGTCAAAAGTTGATGCGTAGTTTCTCGTATAGGGTTGGAAAGTAAATCAATTCACTTTTAAATTTAATCTGTTAGTCATCAGTCAAATCTTGTTAAGTCTGTTATAACTGTTAATATGTTATCATACATCATGTACATACATGGACGTAGACGGCCGTCTGGTCTAGTGGTTCGAGCTCCTGACTTCGAAGCTTGTGGTCGCGGGTTGGATTCCCCTGAGGGCTGATATTTGTATGATGAACACGAGTATTTGTTCCTTAGTCTTGGATGTCCTTTGTATTTTTGTATATGTAAATATATCGTTGTCTAGTTACCATAAAACAAGTTTTGCTTAATTTAGGGTTAGGTCACTTGTTGTGGTCGCGTATTGTGGGGAATGGTCCCAAGGTTTATACACAGAATTACATTTATCAACACCAGCTTTACTTAACAGGAAAACGTTCGTTGGATAAGGAATTATTAACATGGTTAGCAAACTTGTGTTAAATTTGATTGTTCGCTCTCATGGGTAATGCTGATTAAATAGCCGATCTTAATAAACGGGCTATCAAATGCATTATTATTTCCCCATAGGATGTGCCACGCAGACGTGGAAGGCCAAGAAGAAGATGCCAGGACGAACTGGACATGCACCTGATCAATTGGTCGAAAGTACCTCTCGATCGCGGGGAGTGGCAAGACAGACTTTGCCTAGTAGTTAGACATGATGGCTGTAAATAAAAAAACATCGGATTAGTAGTTCCTGTGATTAGCGGACAACAAACTTTCTGTTTGGACCATTGATTTTAATTATATATAATATTTATATATTTATATATATATATATTAATTGATATGATATTAGTACCTATATATTTAATATACCAACCATCAATGGTCTTCAAATGGGTCGATAGAAGTATATTAATAGCCATATCATTCGCCGTGGTGGCCGAGTGGTTCGAGCAGTTGCCTGCGACGCAAAGGTCGCAAGTTCGAATCCCGACTGTACCAATGAGTTTTTCTGAACTTAAGTACAGTGATTAGTCACACCACGAGCTTTACGGTGAAGGAAAACATCGAGAGGAAACCTGCATACGTCTGAGAAGAAATTCAAAAAGGCGTATGTATATCGTGCTTGAGTAACGGCGATGGACTCGCCATCTGTCACGTTGGCACCTAATATACCTCTGGCGGAAAGTGGGTGTGTGGGTATTACCTATACACCTCTGCCTACCCCTTCGGGGACCCTTGTGGGAAGGCGTGAGGATATATTATATATATTATATCATTTAGCCTGAGAGAAAAATAGATAACCACGCCAATGTGATATACGTACGGAAAAAATGTCGCCGATCCACAGACATGCCAAAAAAAAGTAAAAAATATTGATATGTGACGACATACCACAATTTTTTAAAAATTTTTTTACACACACATTTTCTATTCCTTCGCAGACTTATGTCCTCACGCGGTGTTTTTCTTCACCATAAGTTCGTGGTGTGACAAATCACTCAAGACAACACGACAGTCCGCCTATACGATATACGGTTATCACCGCATATGGACGCAATACCAACATTAAAGGGCACACGCTGCCGACCGAGCAATAATATTTTCACACACTTCTAAGATAAGATCTCCACGCTGTACCCTAGAGATAATCTCAACGGGGAGCTAACCTTGATTTAATTACCACGTGTATCCTTAAACCAATCTTAAACCAAGGCTTTAATTTGCAGGTACATAATAAAATTTAATGCTATGGCTTATGTTATCGTTCAATGTTATAATTATTATGATTAACTCAAAGTACAGCTGATGTGATGGCTAACACAATTTACTTTTTGTTTAACTAAAAAACTACTTCTACCACAGTAAACGAAAGAGTTCGAATACTCCGTCGAGCTATTGATAAAAAATGATTTCCATTGCAAATTTTATTTGTTAAGAGATCACAAATTGGCTAGTTACGCGGCAGTGGTACTCGAACAAATGAATGTAGTACAAGCTGAATTGTGGTGAATTATATATCGTATCAACGTCTAGAGTCGGTCTAGTCGTCAGAAGTCAATGGCACACTTTCTCAGACGTATTGGCGTCTTGTATATTTTTTTCGGCCGTTACAATAACTGGACAAAGCGATTGTTATTACAAGGAACGGACACTTCAATTATTTCGGCCGCGGCTAATTATATTCCTCGTAGATTTGATCTCGATTTTATCCCCGTGTGGTCTTTATGTAGACTATGTGTATGTGGTTTTGATGTTTTATACGAAGGCTGGGTAGTATATGATTTAACCTGATTTGTCTGTATATTAAAAAAATTGTGGATATATTATTAAGGCTGCCAAATTAGCATCATTACACTTTTATGGAACAGGATTTCTGTTTTTATACTATAAGTGTAGCAATCAAGCGTACGGCCCACCTGATGGAAAGCGGTTACCGTAGCTTATTGATGCTTAAGATACCAAAGAATCACTCGCGCGTTGCCACTCGCTCGGAGATTTTTATTGCTCTGGCAGTATAAGGGAACTAATCCTTCTACTGACTAAGTAATACTACCATTCTACCACCCATTTTTTACCAAGCATTTTATATTATCAAGAGCTGGCTTCTAGTCGACGTCTCTGATACAATTTCCATTTGTATCAGTGAGGTGCGAGAATAGTGCAGTAGTTTCCCCTTGATTTACCTGCAACGCTGTTAAAAATCCTTTGTTGTACGGTATATACCCATTCAGATAACTAATCATCGGCCATATACCAGCACTGATACGGCTGCTGCTCCATATCTGAGAATGCTTATTTAATGGCGGAATTGATATCCATATAATTCAAGCTTTGTAGTATTTATTTAAGTAAACCTGTCCCACCAGATCTCACTCCTCCTTGGAATATACTGAAACTTCTGGGGACTGCTTCTTCAGTATTCGCAGCGAAACACCATATGACTTAGTGGCCGTTCCACTATCCGCAACCCACGGATCCTGTTTGTTGCTTACAGCTCAGCACACAATTCTTTTCAATGAAATACTTTTTTTACCTTATTTATTTGGAACCTGAAAGAAAAACATATTTCGGAACCCTTTAATAACGTAATTTTATTATCTAAGGAGCTATTTGTTTTTTCATCGTCATAATCGGATCTCAAAATCCTATAACTTCTAGAATACTACTTTTCTTTTCTTCTCTTCTATGGCATCGTGTATATGTATAAGGTTCAGCGCCTTTAGGGGTCAACAAAACAAGTAGATTGATCGTAAGCGCACAGCGCGTAGCGTCGGAAAGCAAGTAAACATATTTGTCTAACGTTGTTTTTGTAGCCCCAACTTATTGGTTCATAGTCCAAGGACATAAGTTAGTTACGTACAGTAACGTCCTTTGGATCTATTTTTATACAATGCTTTTAGCTATAGTCAATGGATAATGGAAATTTCTTAGCACTTAGCAAATTTATGGGATTTACGCATCGTACAAAACATGTTTACACACTTATAATATCCTAGAATGGAATTCTTTAGCACATCCTATAATCGTATGCCTTCATGCCTTCACACAAGGGTCACGAAGTGATGATGTACGGGTGGTGTTTGTGTGCCAAGCTCCAGTTGTGATGCTGGGGGTCTTGACTAATGAAACCACAAGGCTTCTTGATAAGATGAACTGTAATTTTAGGCAAGTGTGTACAAAGGATCGTCGATGCGTGCGCGTGCGGTCGTTGTCGATGCGAAGCAGTGAGTAATGGTGACGCGGAGTGTTGAGGAGTGGAGGCCCGATGAATTACCTGAAGACCGACGAAGTTGACCGGCCGCGCTGCTCGATGTGACGTCAGTAACAGGTGGTCTAAAGGAACCGCTTCATGATACGTGCTGAGCTTTCTACAACAGCATTTGATTCAGCCATCTGATAGGCTCTTCAGATGTTACTCTTTGTCAGTCATTAGCAGTTACGACAGTCGGCACATTGGTTGCGGAATCTTCATTGCATTTGTTTATTATTATTACGATTTTGAAAATATTTTTGTATACATCGTAGAAATGCGAAATATAAACGTTATTGAACGAAAGTTTACCGGAAATTCTACCGGTAATATATCGGTATAATTTCAAGATTGATCGATATAGCGGAAAACCTTAAACGTTTAATTGGGTCGTATTACAGAGACGAACGAATATAATATGTAGTTTCTAACATTCTTATGTGCATAGTTCAGAAAATAAATCAGGTCTTTATTTTTAGCTCTGCCGCGCGGAATCATCTGCGTAAAATTTATATATATGCATATATATTTATATCAGAAACACACACGTATACAAACACATACTAGTTCTTACACTTTTACAGTGTAATCGTGTTTCAGAAGAGCAGTCTTATGACACATTCATTCAGGACTTCGAGCACTAGATTAAAATATATATATACGACGACGAAGCGAAAGCATTATGTAAATCTAGAGTGAACTACTCTGACCGCCTGCCCCGTAAGGGACTCTGCGTGATGATATGTATGTATGTATGATAGACCTATAGCCACATATTGTCCCCAATCGGAATAGTAGTTCGTAGTGAGATTAGCGCGTACAAACAAACAAGCGAACTCTATACAATATTAGTAGATATAGATTTCTAAAAGCAAAGCAATTTCCTGAACACATTTCGAACAGCTTTATTGCCCTGAGCGTTGTGAAACATGATCTCTATAATTTCAATCGTCCATTTAGCTTGATATTTAAAAGTGATTAGACCAACTTGAAATATTAGTCGGAAATGAATAATTCTCTCTAGAGTTGCATTTTATTCAAGCGTTTGAATTTTCTGAATCATTTTATAATTTGTTTAGAAGCCGTGTTGGCCTGTTGGTCCGAGTAGTTGCTTGCACCACAAATACTGCAAGTTCGAATCCCGACTGTAGAAAAACACTGAGAGGACATGTTTCAAGACTTGAAATTCAAGACGTATGTATAGTCGTGCTTGAGAGCCGCGATGGAATTGCTATTTTCTCAGACTTATATAGCCTTCGCCTGTTTGTATCAATATTATATGTTTTTAAACGCGTATACGCCTGATGGAAAGCCGTAACCACCGCCAATGGATGCATGCTATATTGTAAGCGTGACAGTTTAGGAGGACTTATGTTCTTTTTTACGCAATAAATGCTGAATATATATATTTTTTAATTGCATGTAATTTGGTACAAATTTATTAGAAAGATTATATAAACACATAGGCAAATATTGTAGTGTACTTACTATTAACTAAGTACCTTCACCCTAGTCAATTGCCATTTTTATAATGAACGAAAATATTTTACTTACACGGAATGTTTGTAGCTTTATAATTATAGTATAAAATAAAATATAAAATACCTGCTTTTAAGTCTGTCCAACTAACATATCCAGTGAACAATCTACAAGATCTGCAATTCCACTCAAATCCAAGGCCATACATCGCCGGTAGGGGGCACGCGAGTTGTGCTATCGCTGTGGCGGAAGAGTTCTAATTGTGTCCTGGACTCCTGGTAGCAAGGTCAGGCGACCGCTTACTATATCAATGCGAAGATTGTCGTTAAAATGCGGGTCCTTGGAGTGACAGCAAAAAAGGCTTCATATTTAAATAATATTTTTTAACAGAGCCGTGGTGGCCGAGTGGTTCGAGCAGTTGCCTGCGACGCAAAGATCGCAAGTTTGAATCCCGACTGTACCAATGAGTTTTTCTAAACTTAAGTACAGTGATTAGTCACACCACGAGCTTTACGGTGAAGGAAAACATCGAGAGGAAACCTGCATACGTCTGAGAAGAAATTCAAAGGCGAATGTATAGTCGTGTAGCGAGGTAACGGCGATGGACTCGCCATCTGTCACGTTGGCACCTTATATACCTCTGGCGGAAAGTGGGTGTGTGGGTATTACCTATACACCTCTGCCTACCCCTTCGGGGACCCTTGTGGGAAGGCGTGAAGATATATTATTATTATTATTTTTTTTTAACAGAAACCTTATAACTATCATTATTAGTAAACAAACAGTTTGCAGTACATTTGTTAAAATCGTTATAAAGACACATTTATTGAAATTATAAACTTTATATTGAAAGTCTACCTATCAGTAATGCTATTTTCATTTAATTTAAGTCCAAATTTTGTACGTGGTTTCGCGTTCACTAATATAGGTAAATTTGAGATATTTTTTTCCAGGCTTCCTTAGGTCTCGTTTCCTTTGTTTGTTCTCTCATGTTGCAAATGGTTATTACTGACATTTGCAACCCTTCACAAAGTGTATGCAAAAAATCACGATAATTGTTAGAGTACATAAGACGTGCAAGGTTAACACGTTTTCGCCTAAAAGTTATATGCTAGGAAAAGGATGGATTGATATTTGTTTGTCACTCAATCACAACGGAATGACTGAACGGAATTTGGATGAAATTTGGCATAAGGAGAGATTCTTGTCTGGAATAGGACTTAATATCTTAATATATATAAAATACGTGTCACGTTGTTTCTCCGCGATGGGCTCCTAACCTACTGAATCGATTTCAATCACATTTGCTCACCGTATGCAGTTTGACTTAAAAGATAGGATAGCTTACATCACAATTGGCGCTGCGATCGTGTTTCAGAAAGCTTAACTTTTTCATCCGGGCGAAGCTGGGCGGGACAGCTAGTATCATTATTTAACACAAATGCTCGAGGAGAAGCCCCTTCCTTACCGTAATAAGCCTATTTATTACCAAATGTATATATGTATTGATACCTATAGAATAAGTTATTAGACGAAAGTTTGCAAAAACAGGCTGATCATTGGATGACTGTAATTCTGTGGCTCAAAATCATAAACTGCAAATTATAGTGCTAAGCCTTCCATTATAACCGCTTGTGAAAGTAATCAGGCTAATGTTGTTTTACGGTTAAGTTCTGTTGCGTATGTAACATCATATTATTGAAGCCATTTTAATTTGTTCCATCTAATTTAAGTTTTTTCAACGGACATTTAAATACTTCTTAGTCTCGTTTTTAAAATAATTATAGTTTTTAATATAGGTTTAATCACGGGTTCAAGGATATACATACAAAGTGTATATCCTTGAACTAAAAAATTCATATCTTCACATTCTCACACTCTCTCTTCTTCGCGTTCTAACAAGTGTCCCGGTGACGGTCATTTCAAATTCGTATGTATAGTCGTGCTTGATTAACGGCGATGGACTCGCCATCTACCACGTTGGCACCTAAATATATCTCTGGCAGAAAGTGGGTGCTGAGGTACTACATATACTTCTGCCTATCTGTTCGGGAGACCTTTATGGATTTTTCATTTTTATTATTCTGGAAGCGTGAGTTCCGGTAACTTTTGCAACTTAACCGGGCAATGGTGAGACCTAGGCCTCCAGCCAGGCACTTTGGAAAGGCGTGAGGATATATATAAATTTACGTGAGTGCATACGCGGGGCGCTTTTAGTCATAAATATAGATTACCTACTAGGGTAATAGGAAGTTAATACTTCCTCAGGAGTTACCTACAAGTTAAGTTGGCAATATAAAGAAGCCGTTATGGGTAAATGACTTTCAGTTGCGAAATGACTTCGAGGTCGCATTAAATGTCACAAGAAAAGTACGTAACGTTTTATGCAAGTTCTCTTCGTGATTCACTTAAATATAAATTACATAAATCACAACGAAATAGTCGAATTTCAAATAAATTATCTTTTTTTCTTATGCCTTTATTTATGAATTCATGTTTTTTACATACATACATATCATCACGTCAAGTCCTTAACGGGGTAGGCAGAGAGTATAGAGTGCCAGTTCTCTCTAGACTTACATATCTTTTTCGCTTCGTCCACATTCATCAGTCTCTTCATACATGCTCGTCGGTTACGAGTACTCTTAACGTTCCCGTCCTTGAGCGTCCGATCGATTTGATCCAGGTTGTTGGAACGTGGCCTTCCTCTGCCTCTTCTTGCACAGACTTTTGCTTTGTATATCTGTTTCGTCAATCTTTCTTCACTTATCCTTTCTATGTGTCCAAACCAACGTTACATGCCTTTCTTCATCTTTACAATCACGCCTTCATTCACGCCAGATGATTTGCGAATCTCTTCATTGCGAATTCGATCTAATATCGTTACTCCGCACATTTTTTGAAGAGATCGCATCTGAACTGCATTCATGCTATTTTCATACTTCCTCTGCCATACAACAAGGTAGGTAGGTCAGCAACTCGAGCATTCTTGCTCAGACTTTTACTGCCCATCAACGCCGACATGGCTCCATTTACCTTATTTCCGGCAGTTATCCTTCTTTCAATATCTTATGTTTTTTAGAGTTAAAAAGTATGTTGGTTCTGTATTAAATGAGAAAATCAGCAACGCTCTGAACCCAAAGTATTAAGCCTCCCTTTGCAGCGTTTGCTTAGCCGAAGTAGTACCCATTTGGAAGACTTTTGGTCACGTCGTTGCTCCCTAGAACCCGTAAGATTCAAATAAAAAAATACCCTTTGTAGACATTTTAGAGACTTAGTTTAGACATTCTTCGTGTTAACATATTAAAAATAATTTTATCCAAAACTTGACTGACTTGCTATCTGTACGTGGTCACAAAGGCGGTTAATTTTTGTTCGCGTATGAAGATTGATTGCGCCCACCCTGGGATTATTTTGTCAACACAATAATACTCTGTGTGTCGGTGCATCGTCCAGGACGTCCTTATTCTGATCACCGTTCGTAAGGAAACGTCGGGTGGTGTCACTTTTATCATTGTTGATGATTCGGGTGCATGACTGTTTGTCATCAATAAGTGACCTTGACATTCGGGCGAGGCCTCCGGGTCACAACGGCAAAAATGTACTGACTGGCATATCAACGTCCTAGGACTATTCTTTTAATTGCATACGACGTGAAGCGACTTGAATGTCTTACTTCCACCAATAACGTGCATGAAGCCTTACTATATACACCTTACCTATCTCTTTAACGTCTCATAAATGGCTTATTTACTATTATAGTTTTTCATAGGCGATTGAAAGGCGTATGTATCTTGCTTGAGTAACGGCGATGGACTCGCCATCTATCACGTTGGCACCTAAAATATATCTCTGGCGGAAAGTGGGTATATGGGTATTACCTATACACCTCTGCCTACCCCTTCGGGGACCCTGGTGAGAAGGCGTGAGGATATTTAGATATATATTATTGCTTACAAATTTACATTAAATACTAACATTTAACGACGCATTTGTAATGTTAGTCTAGTGGAGTTTGAATGAAAGCCTTACATTTTATTGCTGCTTTAAAACTGCTTATAGGATATGCGATAATGTGCCTAAGACAAGTAGGTTTATCAAAGGCAAAAAGGCGCTCGGCAGCATCTTCTGAATCGACCGCTAATTAGGTAACGAAAGTAATAGAGAATACAGTTGAGTTGATGAATTACTTGATTAGCTAAAAACCTAGATTTTTTGTGAAAGTTCTGCCATTAATTGTTAGGCGTGTGTGTAGTGTGAATGGCCTGTGCTTCTCCATGGTGTATTTAGTGTTCGATTTTTGGATGTACCAGCTTGTCAGAAACTAGATCTTGTGTAGGATGAGTTGAAAGATGGGTGTTCTGATTTCTAAATAACTATGAAATTTTGTTATACCACAAAAGTGACATGTTTGTATCATTATCGTTAATACACAAGTACATCGAAAACATTTTAATTCCATGGATTTTTTGTAATGATGACTTTTGGTCCTTAAACCTTTTACTGTTCATAGAAACTGGATTCCACTTAGTTAGGTAATTCGACTTTTATCTTCTTTTGACTTTTACCTTATGAGATAAGAAAAGGAATGTGAGATTGGATTGGGATTGGCAAATTACATGACCAAATATTGAGTTCTTCGATCATGTTTCACCTATTACAATTGCTTCGCTCTGTCTGCTTGCTAATGGGGCTAATTAAAGTGAATTATTCTGCTAATGCGGAGGCATCAACACTAGAGTAGGACGGGTCATTGACACGTCAAGATTATTATAAATTAAAGGCAATAACAAGTGTTTGTATGCAAGACGCCTTTGAATCCTACACCTCGAAGTATTTCGCCTACTGTCGTGGCTCAATTGCGATTTATTTGCTCGCAATAGCATCGTGTACCTATGTTTAATAGTATAGCATAGTAGCAGGAAGATCAGAGCAGATGACAGTTTTGTATTAGCTTCGTTCGTTATTCAAGTAATGAATTAATACAGCAATTTTGATATGTTAATTACACCACGAGGTTGAATGAAAACCAACTCCAGTGGAAACTTGCATACGTATGCTGTATTTAAATACAAAGACGTAGAATTGTTTAAATTTTTTAATACGGAATCTGTCACATTGACACTTAAATATATCGCCAGCAAAAAGAGTGTGAAGAACAGGTGTTGTTAGGTACATGTCTGCCTATCCCAATACATAATATAAGAGTAGTAAGGCATACAGTTATGAGTACCTAAGTGCTGGTATTCCTTTGACAATATTTACCGTATTCTTATGGATATTAATTAAGTTAAAGTTAAAATATTATGAACGTTATAATTTCTAATTATGGGATTTAATTTAGCAAGAAACCAAATTTGCTTGATTAATATTTATGAGACAAGATTTATGCACAGTTAACTGTCGACAATATGATTCCATGATAATCAGTTCTTGATAACGGGCTGGAATTTGTACGGATTTTTTTTATTGTAGGAAGTGACGGTAAGCGGTTACCATACCATAGATATACTTACAAGAGCTAACAATACTTTTCCGCAAAAACAGACCTAGTCCAAAATTAAGCAAAGCTTTTACTATAATAATAATAAATAATAATAATATATCCTCACGCCTTCCCACAAGGGTCCCCGAAAGGGTAGGCAGAGGTGTATAGGTAATACCCACACACCCACTTTCCGCCAGAGGTATATTAGGTGCCAACGTGACAGATGGCGAGTCCATCGCCGTTACTCAAGCACGACTATACATACGCCTTTGAATTGCTTCTCAGACGTATGCAGGTTTCCTCTCGATGTTTTCCTTCACCGTAAAGCTCGTGACTAATCACTGTACTTAAGTTCAGAAAAACTCATTGTTACAGTCGTGATTCGAACTTGCGACCTTTGCGTTGCAGGCAACTGCTCGAACCACTCGGCCACCACGGCTCTCAACAATAAACAAATGTATTTAAATATAATTTCATTATTTTATTAATTAATATCATCATATCATCACGCTGAGTCCCTAACGGGGTAGGCAGAGAGTGTAGAGTGCCAGTTCTCTCTAGACTTACACACTCTTTTGCTTCGTCCACATTCATCAGTCTTTTCATAAATGCTCGTCTGTTTCGAGTACTCTTGACGTTCCCGTCCTTGAGTGTCCGATCGTATTGATCCAGGTAGTTGGAACGTGGTCTTCCTCTACCTCTTCTTTCATTAATTTATAATAATTAATAAGATTTATAATAAAAAAAATAATAATAATGTATTATTAAGATGACCTTTTTATTTTTTTGGGGTTATTTATTTATGATGTGACAACTAGTCCTTTGCAAACATTGTATATTGGATATAAAATCATTTCGATAGCACTTGACCAATTTAAAATTAACGACATTATTTTATTATGTTCTAAGCTATAAAATTTTATAGACTTAGTATCGTATTCAAGTCGATTAACCAAGTACTTGGAAGCAGTAATAACGACTTTCTCTATGACCCTACAATTAAAAGCAAGCTAAATTTCTCATAGTAAACAGTCGGTAAACACATAAGGTAATGGATTTCCGAACGTACATCGTGCGGTTGACTTTCACTGTTATTCCTGAAGCAAAAAGACAGAGCATATTGTGGTAATACAAAATACTATCCTTCCAAACTATATAAGGATGTGTGAAATGTCATTGTATTAAGTTACTTCAATAGCTTGAGGGGTTTCAAGAAGAACAGAATATTGAATTGAATAGTCAACAAGTGTTGCTTTACACATTTGCGAACTGTCGAAGATGTGCAAAATCACCCATTATGACGGAGATATGATGCAAGCAAATGTGATCAATGCTGAGTTCGGTCATAGTGCGTAGTCAGTTGGTCAAAGGTGTCATCATATCAAAGACAATATTATACTGAACTAAATCACATCTTTTCATTTGTTGTATGTCCGACAAATAAAGGTTTTCTCGCCGTGTTTTTATGAATTATGAATTTTGGTGTAATATAGTAAATTATATAATATAGAGCAAGTGAATGAATTTGTAAAGAGGAAGCATGTTCACACGAGATGGAAAGCATGAAAAAGATATTGAAAGAAGGATAACTGCCGGAAATAAGGTGAAAGGAACCATGTCGGCGTTGATGAGCAGTAAAAGTCTGAGTAAGAATGCTCGAGTTGCTGTCCACAACGCGATATTAGTACCTACCTTATTGTATGGCAGCGAATCCTGGGTATGTCAGAAGAAGTATGAAAATAGCTTGAATGCAGTTGAGATGCGATCTCCTCCAAAAATGTGCGGAGTAACGATATTAGATCGAATTCGCAATGAAGAGATTCGCAAAGCAACTGGCGTGAATGAGGGCGTGATTGTAAAGATGAAGGAAGGCATGTTACGTTGGTTTGGATACATAGAAAGGATAAGTGAAGAAAGATTGACGAAACAGATATACAAAGCAAAAGTGTGTGCAAGAAGAGGCAGAGGAAGGCCACCTCCCTACTACCCACTCTCACTCCCAACTACCTGGATCAAATCGATCGGACGCTCAAGGACGGGAACGTTAAGAGTACTCGAAACCGACGAGCATGTATGAAGAGACTGATGAATGTGGACGAAGCGAAGGAGGTATGTAAGTCTAGAGAGAACTGGCACTCTATACTCTCTGCCTACCCCGTTAGGGACTTGGCGTGATGATATGTATGTACATAATTGTATCAGCATCATCATCATATTTTATTTTTGGAATTTGCTCGGGATGAGTTCCAACCGAGTTAGGTTGGAACTGAAATTATTAATTCGGGTATTGAAACCTGCAATCACGAGGCATGTCACGGTCGAATCAAATAAATACGATACTATATTCAATGTGTTATACGTAACAGTTACAACAGCGTACGAAAGCATTCAATAAAACAAGGTAATTTAATAATTGAATTAACGATTTCAGAGCGTACATTTGGGGGAAATTGACGATTTATTGATACGTGCTAAGAGACCTCTAATTCGAAAATTAAACAATTGGGGAGAGAATAAAATTTATTCGAAGGAAGGGGAGCTGGGTCTGATGTACAACTTTGTGGGTGCCTAATAGTGTGTACTCCCTATTAGTGGAATTAACGTCCTTTGTTTTACCGTCCGACGTGGATATGGTATTGGTGTTAATGATAAAAAGTGCTCTTGCGCCATGAGTGTTGCGTACGTAATGTTCATTGATACATACATATGTGGATATTAGACAATTTACGTAAAGGTCCTCTGCTTTTGGTTACGCTATCCATTTGCAAGCCTGGATAACCGGGCTCTCTAGAGAGAACTGGTGCTCTATACTCTCTGGCTACCCCGTTAGGGACTTGGCGTGATGTTATGATGATGATGATGATAACCGGGCCCTTTACCAGGTATTTCAGGACCGGAGACAACACAAGCATAATGTCAAGATTATTTCCACATACTATGTCAATTTAAAATAATTAAATCTGTGCTTTTCCGGCAATGGCCGTCTGGTCTAGTGGTCAGCTCCTGGCTGTGAAGCTTGAGGTCGTGGGTTAAATTCCCGCTGAGTGCGGATATTTTTGTGATGAACATCAGTATTTTATGTATGTCTTGGTCCCACATGGTCCCGCTTCGCTCACTTTTGGACTAGGCGTTTATTTGTGTAGAATCGTCTCAAGGTATTTAGATGTACCTACTCTCATCATATAGAGTAAAAATGAAAAAAATAAACGTTGTTTTTTTACTGAGTCTCTGTGGAAAAATATCTTGATAAACCTCCTTAGACAATATAGATCACCGAATACCTTTTGTTATCCATCACTACAAACGAGGCTCAAACTCCAATTAGCTAGAAACTGGGCCAGACTCGTAATGTAATGTCGTTGTGTCGAACAGATAATCCGCTTCCACCGAGTTCTATTATCTTGCAAATGCGAGAGTGTCTGTTATCGTACATTCACTCCCAGCTACTCTTGTAACAAGAATTACGCGTGAGGTTTCTATACTTCAAGTTTTTGTGTGGAAGAAAGCGAATATAACTCGTTTTGTTCGAGTTTAGTCTTATGTCACTTGTCCGTACCATGAAGTGATATTGCCATTATTATTCAAGAGTGAGAAAGGGTGGCTGTGCCGTGTTGGCCGACTAGTTCGAGTAGTTGCATGCAACACAAAGATTGGAAGTTCGACTCCCCGCCTGCACCAATGAATTTTCTGAACTTAAGTACGGTGCTTAGTCATACAACGAGGTTTACGGTGGAGGGAAACATCGAGAGGAAACCTGCAAACGGTCGGAAGAATTTCGAAGCCGATGGACTGGCAATCTGTCACGTTGACACTGTGTGTGACGAGTGTGGGTACTACCTATAAACTTCTGCCTAACCCTTCGGGGACCCTTGTGGGAAAGCCTATTTATATACCTAGCTTCCACAAGCGAAAGAATTTTTGAAATCGGTATAGGAATTTTAGAATTTTTCTATTTTAAACAAATTTACGAACTCACATATGTATATCAAGGTAAGTACCTATTGTAGTCCGATATTTATTAAAATTTCTACGCATCATTCGTTCATAGGTTTAGTGAGGACAGGCGATCTTCACAGAATGGCGCGGGTGAGGGTATTTCTTAAACATATAAATATTCCTGATGACAGCGCTCTTTTTCAAATATAGTGGTGTATAGTACAGACTATTTCTAAGTAACTTGCGGTAGACCATAAACGACGAGTCAATAACATATGTAAATAGCGACAAAGTAGAACTATCTGTAGGTCTGTTATGATTTGACGCAACAACCGCTAAATACATTTTAACTAGTTTTGGTGTATTATAGGTTAGTTGGAACCTTCGAGAAGGACAAAGACTATTTTTAGTCGCGAAAATAATTTGCCGAAGCGTGTATTTATATGGCACCAATACTTTCGTAGTATCAATTCTACGCTGACGATGTAAACGCATCTTATATATATTAAGGCATTCCCATTCACACGTGTAACAATTAATGTCATGTGGAGGTTTTATCCGGAATAAAACATATCGTATACAGGTTTGTGCTCAATTTTATCCAATTTCGTTTTGCCGTTCTGGCGTGACCGAGTAGCTAAATTACATCCTTACAAACTTTCTCATTGATAGTTTTAGCACGATAAATTTATTCCACACGGACAAAGTCACGTGTAAACAGCAAGTAAGATGATAAATATGAGCATAAAAATGTACCGAATTTCCGGAAAATGTCCCACGTAAAATTTACATTGAAATCACGTTAAACGTTTACTCTGTCTTCAAGTTCACTCATCGTTGACTCATAACACTAGCGAAGGTATTTGACAAATCACGTCATAGAAACCGCTTTTCGTAAAAAGCTAACATGTTTGACATTATCAGCGTAACCTTCGCTATCAGCTTGATAGCACGAGGTGTAGATAAAGGGACAGTCAATAAAGATTTTAGCAGTGGGAATTTATTTCGGTACACTATTAGTAATATATTTTTTCCCATAGGAATTTACGTTAACATATGAGTCCCTCAAAACAAGATCCTTTTCTGTTAGCGGGCCAGCGAAAAGGGCGTTTTTTACACCACTGCCTACCCCGTCTCGGACCCTCATCATCTATTTACCAAGCCAACCTTTACCTTGGCCAATTAGCCAAGACGTAAATAGATTTTGAGGTTTTCCCTGTAGAGTACAGCATGGAGTTCTTCAAGCAGGGTGTGAAAGGATGCAGGGTCGGCAGCGCGCGAGCAATACCCCTGGTGTTGCAAGCGTCCATAGGTGGCGGTAACCGCTTACCATCAGGCGGACCGCATGCTTGCTTGCCACCCGTGTGGTATAAAAAAATGGCAATAATTGAGTCGTTTAAAATGTGTTGAATGTGACAAAAAATTATGAGAACCTTAGTATGTATATGAGAATATACATTATTATAAAGTAAGTTACTAATGAAGTAAATAGTTAAATAACGTTTTGTTAAATTGACCGTGAAGATGAAAATTACACAGCAAATTGATTAAGTTTGTCGACCTTCATGTAGTGAATGGCGTTAGTGCATTTTTTTTATATTTAATCATCTGAAACTGACGTATTTTTAAACCAACAAGGGCATTATTGTAATTTGGAATACCGATTGATAATGAAGTATACAGATTGAAGAGGAGAATGGTGTGATGACTGGTACCTAGGATCTGACGTATACGTATTTAGCTTTTAGTACTATTTTAACATAATAATAAAATAATATATCCTCACGCCTTCCCACAAGGGTCCCCGAAGGGGTAGGCAGAGGCGTATAGGTAATACCCACACACCCACTTTCCGCCAGAGGTATATTAGGTGCCAACGTGACAGATGGCGAGTCCATCGCCGTTACTCAAGCACGACTATACATACGCCTTGAATTTCTTCTCAGACGTATGCAGGTTTCCTCTCGATGTTTTCCTTCACCGTAAAGCTCGTGGTGTGAATAATCACTGTATTTAAGTTCAGAAAAACTCATTGGTACAGTCGGGATTCGAACTTGCGACCTTTGCGTCGCAGGCAACTGCTCGAACCACTCGGCCACCAAGGCTTTTATTATTTTAACATTTAGTACCTAAGTCATTGTTTCCTTACAATGAAACCGTTACCTTACACAAACTTACGACTGTGGATAGTTCGAGTGTAACAATATAATATATTAACATATTATTGTTTTCCTACATATATACTGAGATATTCATATATATTCATTTAACGCTGGTGAAGCCGCTGGGCCCAGCTATATTATAAACGGTCTACATTTGTATGAGATGCTCAAAAGCACAACGAAACCGTAAATAGTCCAGAAAATTGTGAAGGAGGTCTAAATATTTTATATGTTCATTTGTAGCTTAAAAACTCTTTTATGCGATCTCATAAAATGTTATATTGAAATACATTAGAGTTAAAACTTTCCATAATAAAATGTAAACGCTGATGTCTGTTCTTATTTCAAACCGTAAACTACACTTGACAGGGGTCGGTAAAATGTTTGTAATAGACACTAACAAAGCATATAACTTTGAGTATGTTTGTTTTTTATGTTTTTGACATTTACGAGTCTGTTATACAAATCTCTTTTATGCTCTCATATCCGTACTAATGTGGTCTTGATGGTTACAGTATTTATCGAAGCGGTAGTTGACTGGTCCTGCTTGTCAAGTTAAAGGTTGCGTGTTGGATCTATGCTAAGGGCAGGTGTGTGATAACACGAGTATTGTACCATTGGCTTTCATATATAAAATAGCAGAAGATAAACATAAAATTAACTTAATCATTTAATGTTACATACTCGTTCTGTCCTCATAATACGGTATCACCGTTCCCGAAGTACCTTCACGTACAAATTACAGTGATAATGTTTACAGTTACAAAGCCTTAAAGCTCGTTCATATCTCAAGGTTATGTAGATAATGTCCTCAAGCTGTTAGAACGGTATCTGTTCCGAGAATTACTTGCTCACTTCTTTTTGGGTATTTTTTTTATTTGTCTCTTAGTCCGGAAACTTTTGCTACGAAACAGGAAAATGGTGCGATGAAATATAATTTGGCATTTCTTATATTAAGTGTTGAGAAAACATAGCTAAAAGCACATGTGGGGTTAGTGCCTCAGCTGACTGACTCGCGACATAGGGAGCTGGTCTGTGCTAATTTATGTGATGATTCTCGCTCCGGCCGCCGTACCGAGCAGA
>JACCPG010002403.1:0-12348 GCA_016069955.1 Drepana arcuata | reverse complement strand
TTTTTCTTTCAATTATCACATGAATATTAATCTTGGTCTCCTTTTACCATTTTTCTATCTACTTTTTGTTGATGCTGATTGGTACAAGGTATACGGTCTGCAGTGACATAGCATTATGACACGGCTTAGAATAACTTTTCGAAGAAAAGTGAAACGTTGAGATTACTATACCGACTGTCAGATCAAAGAAACCATATCTTGTCATAACGTATAGGAATGACGGAGAAAAGCGTTGTACCCGAAATGCCAGGAAGAGGTCAGCCTTTAAATAGATAATGAATACTTATAAGAAAATGCGCTCTTTTCTCGATAATGAATCACAAACGTGTAAAGCCAAATCTTATAAACATATGCAATAATATGCATCACCTCGAGCCTCACACAGGGAAGGTAGAGAGAGTAGATTCAACAGAGGAAGAGAGCCAGCTCTCTTTAGAAAGTTCTTTCGCATTATCCACATTCTTCAGTCTCTTCATACATGTTTTCCGGTTCCAAACTCAAATCTTAAACAATATATTAAAAGAAGTAAGTAAGAATTACGTAATAGTGTTAAAATCAGGTATGCACTCAGGGTTTGGTCGGCTGGTGGTTTGTTTAGCGGCCACAATGCGCTTCACTAACGAGTCGCGCGGCTGAATAAAACATTGCTTTACAAACGGCACAAATAAAAAGAGAAAACACATAATTTCTTAGGAATTTTCCAGGCGTTTTGGGACATTTGTGTCTGTCACAAATGTTCCCAGGAAAATCCTAACATCCAAATAAGCGAAGGAAATTAATTCAAAATCTAGTCGACAAATGATTACACAGCGCACATTCCAGTACTACAGTAAAATGCTGTTATCTATACGAGAGTAGTATCGGCTTTTTGCGATGCTGTACATTTAAAAATATAATTTTTCTCAAGCACGTGTATAATATATTATATAATCATATATTTTAATAACTTTCGTGATGTTTTCCTTCACCGTCAAGCAAGTGGTGTAATCGGAGCTTGGAACTTGAAATCTTTGCATTGTCGGTAGGCACTCGAACCACTCTGGCATTAGGGCGTTCATATATATTATTACCATAATAATTGTTACGTGGTATGAACTTTGTTTCCTCCAAACTCTTCCTACTTAGGCCACACATTAAACGACAACGTTTCACTTTGCACAATAGACTTGGTTTGGCTGTAACCTAAATATCGGATTGTGGTACTACAACAATTCAAAGGGAATGCCACTGTTTATATTATTGAATAAAATATAAATATGTTACTTGCATTATGGAGCGTAGATATCAAGAGTTTGGAATCAAATCACGTATTTTTTATTACGTTAACTGATGGATTGATTTTCGGAATAAGGAATAACTGTGGATAATTTACACTATCTATGGTAGATAGATATATATTGTAGATAGATATTGGTTGACATAAAGTTATCTAAGTATAGGAAAGTTGCCTAATCTAATGCAGTAACTTTTCACTGATTCAACATTGAATGGATTATCTAAGTACCTTATTAGTCAGCAATCAATATCAAAATATCTATCTTATATTTACGAAGCTGTCTCAAAATTTTGAACCAAAAATCACTTAGATCAGAAGTGACATCATCTAATAGATATACGTTAAACAGTCCTCTCTCAGGTTACAAACTTCTTTCTTACATAATCTACATATTATTTAGTTTCGCATTATTTAACGAATGGCCTAAATGACTTTTAGCTAACAATAAAAATAATAGGTATATAGTTTTAAAGATCAACTAACGACTACTGCTATTGTTTTTAAGGTAAATTTTTTTCCGAAGGAAATTTAAAAGTACTGGAAGTGCATGTACTCACAACCATTACAATGAATATTACCAGAGCGCAAATTACTTAAAAGTGAGGTATTACGATCTATTTTCGTAGCCGCATCTGGTAGTCTGCGATAACTAGTTAAGCTGGTATTCGATAGTGAACCATACACTTGACAGTTGGGAATTAAGGATGGTTTATATCTTAACGACGCGACTACGATCTTACTTAGTTTAACAATTAGGTTTTTAAGGACAAAGTCATCCATTATGTACAATTAAAATTCTGTTAATTTATCAAATTGGCTATGGGATAGAAAGTAAAAATCCGAACAATTAATGTCTTCAATGAAAATATTTTAAGTAGATCTTCCTTCATTCATCAGACCATGCATACTCAATGTATAAAGAGATTGATGAATCCACTTTAGATTGGTGAGCTCTACTCCCTTCGCTTTTGTGGGGGATCGGGCGTAATGATATGTATGAGAAGTATCAGACAGTCATTCAAGAGCTAAATGTAAGGTACATTTAGCTCTTGAATGACTTTCTGAGTTCTTTCTTTCTGAGTTCTTTCTGAGCTCTTTATTAAATGTTCCTATTTGTATTACAAATTATTTTAGTTTTTAAGACTGATCGTTTATTCCGAAAGTTATTTTGTTTAGTTAAAAGCCACCCTGTCTTATGTCGTTTCCATTCACCTGGACAGTTAATTTGAGATGAAATAGAAAACCGCCAGCTCTACAAAAACTGTGAATAGAAACAATTTTAATTAGGCGACAGAATGAAGACTCAACATTTTGCACAAAGACAGGTGGGTGCAGATTTCTGAAGTTAATTGCTCCGTGCTTAGGCTAGTTTTTGTTAACAGTTTTAATTACTTTAACTCAGAAGTAACGAGCAGGATGTGACGTGGATTCATAGACATGCCCACTCATATGATACATAGAGCTTTTGTCTCTGTGTATTTTATTTTAAATAGATCACAACCTGGCTGGTTACATATTTTTAAATACGGAATGCTTTATTTTTTATATTGTGGCTAGCGTCTTTTATTATACTTTTTTCATTAACGTATATCCTCGCGCCTTACCCTTATAAGTATGTGTCCCGGAAATGTAGGCCTAGGTGTGAAAGTAGTTTTCATGCAACGCACTTTTACAAAAATTTATATGCACATGTATAAACTCTCGTGTTTACTATTCCGTGATTGCTCTTCGATCTGTGGCGCTAACAACGACAATTATCTATCCAATGTCAATCGGATTCGATTCCTGGCTATTTTATTGGCGAGACTTTTAAACAACTTTATGAGCTTGGTGGTCTTAACACTATTAAGAAATACGCCTACATTTAGTTTCCTAGTATATTCGACAATAGTTATACACAGTGACGTGTTTATAATTTGCTACAATTCCTTGAACGTTTCCCCTTTAATTAATAAGACTTTCATCCAAAGGGTAGAGTAATTTTCTCATACAATTTTATCGAGTCCTACGTAATTTTGCAACTACACGTCACGGATCGTTGTAAACATTGTGAACTCTAATTACTAAGTAGTGACCATTTTACTAAGATCTCTGTAAGAATGTTCCACTCGGCCGCAACGTGTTGTGATTACCCTAATAATGCGGGTCGAGCTGAAGTGGGCGGATGGCGAAATTTAATTGCTTGTTGTTAAACATTGTGTCGATATATTTAACTGTCCCTGATGACAGCTGACGAACGATGTGACGCGACGTCATCGTACGCGCATTGTTATAATGTCAAAGACTATAAGAATAACAGAGTGGAGTCATACATACATACATATCATCACGCTGAATCCCTCACGGAGTAGGCAGGTGAATTAGAGCGCCAGGTAACTATAGACTTTTTACTTCATTCAATTTCATTCATCTTTTCCTACATGCTTGCGGGTTTCGAGTACTCTTGATGTTATTCCAGTGACTGATCTTCGCATTGGATATCTGTTTCGTCAATCTTTCTCTATTCATCTATTCTATTTGTCCAAGCTAACGTAACATGATTTTCTTCATCTTTACGATCAGACCCTCAATGAATTAGTTCATTTTTAATATATCTTTTCGAATTAGCTGCTTCTTATTTTTTAATTTACATGTTTTACTCATATTCCATAAATATGTAATTATATACAAAAATAAACACCCGAGCTACAAGCGAATGTGTACATTTTACCACAGAACGCAGGGTTTTTCACAGGGCCACTGCCATCGTGTTTAGTGGTATGTATTTTAAATCTCTATAAAAAAATAAGGTATTAAAACGTTGCCTATTCTACTCGTTTTATTTATATCATCAAGCGGTTCTATTAAAATACCGAGAGAAGCAACATACTCTTTGTGCCACTTTTTACTCGTGTACTTCTGTCGCGCACCCTACCGAGTAATTATTACCGAAGTAGTATTTCAAAAGTAATTGTAATTAACAGGTTCTCTAGCATCTGCTTCCATACGGACGTTCTATTTGAAGCCTTGCACCTTTGTAAAAGAGTTTATTTTTAAGGCGACAAAGAGGTTAGTGTTTTGTTTTCCGTTTTCATGATTAACAGCAGCCTTCCATCATTTTGGGCTTTTACCGCTTCGCCTGGGGCTTGGGTGTTATTCATAAAATAATGGTACAGCTAATGTAGAAGTGGTACAAAATATCTTCCAGCCATATCTAACTATCTGGCTACAAATCGGCACTTCAAAAGAATACCTCTAAGACTTCATCGTCAAAATGAACTTCCAGTGGATAAACTAGGTTATAGGGCTGGCTATCGTAGTACAAGCCAAATGCGCGAGTCATAATTCGGTCCACATTTATATTCTATGATAGCCGAGTACCGACGAAGTATTATTACATGCAAATTGAGCCAGTAACCCTAAATTCATCGACCTTAAATTCCAGCCAACGCCAACCGGTTGTTGAAAAACCGCCAACACATCAAGACCACACTCATCACAGTTATCACAAAAACCGTGAGCTACCATTAAGGCCAGCAAAGTGCGATGGACGTCATAAAATATATTTTCCCGATAGTCAAATTGCAGCATCGGCGTCGCCCACAAATCTTGCGCGATAAATTTTGACCGGATGCCCTACCAACTTCATCACTTTTCACTTTCTCATTTTTAACTCACTGCCTAGATCTGTCGAAAATCGTTGGGAATAGGTATTGCGTATATTCACGCTATATTAATATACGCGCTTTGCAAACAATACGAATGACGAAGATAAATACAATGCCTTAATTAAAGATATTTTTAACCCGCGATCAAAGACATAATCGAGATATATAAGACAAATAAATCAGATGCCAAATAATAATTATTTGTTAACCAACAAAACAATAATTGTCGTAAATAAATAATTGTTAAATATCACAATTTTGTATAAATTTTACACAAGATGTCTCAGAAAATACAACATAGTACCACTAGAAGTTGTCGGGTATTGTGAATATACTCAAGACGAAAAAATAAAATTAACAGCTTCAATAGTAACAAAATTACAACATTATTAATGGGGGTAGTATTCACTCCGAGATATGGTTTCATAGGTTTTTTAGAAACTAATAATGAAAAAAAATGTTTTATTAGCTCCTTTCATTGTTCCCCTAACACAGGTCGTAAAACTGTCATTTGAACAAATAAAAAAAAATGATTAAAAATATTTACCTTACATATATGAGTGACAAAAATATAAGTACCCGTAATAAAATCGCGTCGAGTTGCAATAGTACGGATCCCAGGTTTGGCCGTTCAGTCCGAGCGGTCGACCAAATGCCGTAAATGCATTTTGTGAATTATGCCTTTATACCTGAATGTGGTGACTGGCGGAATAGCTTGCTCTGCCCAGATGGATTCTTCACACCTGTGCCGAATGGCAATTGCTGGAAAATACATTGTGGAAAGGTTTTCCCTCCACCGAAATATTTGTTAGGCAGATATTATTAATCTCTTGGTCTTCACGGTTCTCGGTCTGTCTTTTATAACTGTGATTTACTCTTGTTAGAAGTTCAAAAGTATATAGATATTTTGCAGCCTTATTTTAGTACATATAATGAAACAAAGTCAGCTGCCACAAGGCAGAGTAACTCATGAAACGTTTAGATCTATTATTTGTTAATATTATTTAAGATATTTTGTATAAAATGGTTGAAATATGGTTCTAATTACCGAAAATGACGGAAAAAGCCAACACGTCTTGGAGCTTTCAACAAAAACGCCAGCTTAATCCATTTGAGATATAACAAAACAATATGTAGCGAGTGAAGCCGGGACGGGTCGCTAGTATTATATATCACTGTAAATCACTTGTATAGCAATCATCAAACTCTATTGTTAAGTGATCAATTTATAATCAAAATTGTACTATTGTTACACAATCTATTTAATACGTGCCCCAGAATGATAACTACAGTTTAAGGCTAGGCGGACACGTGGCACTTTAAGAAATATATATATCAGGGTAGGCAGGGGTGTATAAGTAGTACCCACATACCCACATTTCTCCAGAGATATATTTTAGGTGCCAACGTGACAGATGGCGAGTCTGTTGACGTTACTCAAGCCCGATTAAACATACGCCTTTGAATTTCTTCTCAAGCGTATGCAGGGTTCCTCTCAATATTTTCCTTCACCGCATAAGCTCGTGGTATGGACTACACTGTACCTAAGTTTAGAAAAATTCATTGTTACAGTCGGGATTCGGACTTGTGATCTCTGGAAAGTGGGTATTACCTATACAACTCTGCCTACCCCTTCGGGGACCCTTATGGGGAGGCCTGAGGATATATTATTCATTATAATTTCTCTAAACAATAATATTTCTTCCACTTAACTCCTCATTCATAAGCTCTATAATTACTTCTGGCTACCGGATATTTATAATGGCGTTAAGTTTGTCAGAAAGCTATTTAGTTATCTATACTATTAGATCTATATTAACTAGCCAATGTATTTTGATCGGCTCTTTAAAATAATTTAATATAAATACGTTTATATAAATTGATGATATTGTATGCGTATCATAGCTAATAAGTAATGTTATATTGGCGTTGAGAAAGTTTGACATGTTTGTGCTCTTAAAAACTAATGAATGGGCAACTTTATATTATCATTTGTTATCGTTCATATTGCACCAAATGTAGTAAAAAGGAAGCCATTTCAAGACTTCTGCATTTTTTTTTTTTATACTCACGCCTTCCCACAAGGGTCCCCGAAGGGGTAGGCAGAGATGTACAGGTAATACCCACACCCACTTTCCGCCAGAGGTATATTAGGTGCCAACGTGACAGATGGCGAGTCCATCGCCGTTACTCAAGCACGACTATACATACGCCTTTTGAATTTCTTCTCAGACGTATGCAGGTTTCCTCTCGACGTTTTCCTTCACCGTAAAGCTCGTGGTGTGACTAATCACTGTACTTAAGTTTTAGAAAAACTCATTGGTACAGTTGGGATTCGAACTTGCGACCTTTGCGTCGCAGGCAACTGCTCGAACCACTCGGCCACCACGGCTCTTTCTGCATTCATGAGATAATAGAGAGAAAAAAATGATACAGTCAACTTTTTATATAAGAACATACAAATATGATAGCAACATGCTTAATACACTAAAAACAAAGAAAAGAAACTATATAGCGTCAGTTTCATAATATTCATAATATTAATCAAGTCTCAACGTATCCGACCGCAACTTTTGTTTTTTCTAGTGACGAAACCCTTTCAATGAGCGGAAGCTATATAAGATAGGTATATCCTCACCATGACCTCGGTAGCCATCTTTGTCCATGCAGGATTTAGTGCCTCCAAATCCTCATACACAAAGCCTTTTAAACATAGCTCTTTTTAAGATTTGAGCGATTCCAAACAGTGACAATGATCTGTGTGCGTCGATCTCAAAATGCAAAAAGTGAGAGGTGTCTTGTTCAATCGGGTTGCAATTGCCGTTTTATTTGTCACGTACCGTCTGACAGTGTTGGCATTTGACTACAAATTCATTTTGTCTATACCTGTAGCTTAAAGTTCACTTGTAAAAATGTCGCCATTGTTTGCTAAAATGTTCGTTATCCATGAAAAGATATTGTTCCGAATTTGTTACGGATGTATTATATAAGATCGGCTGTGTGCGAGTGATACACTTAATGTTACTTACCATCAGGTGAACTGCATACTTGTATATATCACATTAGTGGTATAAAGGAAAATATATATAGAGTGCATTTTTTTTCAAGGTACATACACATAATATACCTTACATACACATGTTTATCGCGCCGAGTTCCTGATAGGGTATACAGGGTGATAAGGGCACCTGTTCTCTGACGGACAGACCTCTTTCACTATATCCAAATGCATCAGTATCGCTTTCAATTATCAATCTCTCATGCCAGACCATCCGTGTTCAATTGATTTGATCTAGATAGTTGAAACGTGGTTTTTATCTCCATATATTTGATATTGACTATGACCACGTTTCAACTTACTAGATCAAATCGATCGGACACTCAAGGACGGGAACGTTAATAGTACACAAAACCGGCGAGCACGTATGAAGAGAATGATGAATGTGGACAATGTGGAAGAGGCATATCTATCTACACATAATACACGTGTACTACACATATACTCTCTACTAGATAGATATGCCTCTTCCACATTGTCCACATTCATCATTCTCTTCATACGTGCTCGCCGGTTTTGTGTACTATTAACGTTCCCGTCCTTGAGTGTCCGATCGATTTGATCTAGTAAGTTGAAACGTGGTCATAGTCAATATCATAGCGGTCTTTTCTCTGCCTACCTCGTTAGGGACTCGGCATGAAAATACTCAATAGAGTCACCGGTAGTATCCGAGTCGTTATTTTGTTATACATCATATAACCAAAAGTCATGATTGCAGGTTCTGAGTCTTGGTGTACTATATCAATAACATTTCTGACCTTAAGATATTTATTGACGAAGGAGGTCAGAATCGAAAAATCAAATTGAAATAATCTAATCTGACACTCAAGAGTATTCAATTAAAATTAAAGCTTAGCAAATCTCAAATTTAGAAAACGAGGTTAAGTTATCAGATCTCTTTTAGTTTTTCAAGGAATCGGAAAGCTATTTATTGGCTTGGATCGCCATATAAAGATTGGACAAACGAGGTCCAATTATTTAATCTCAGTAAATGCCAGACAAACTATGAATAGAATGCGAAGGTTGCTTTGTACTTCTACTAATAAAATAAATAATGTGGATATCTATTGATACACATATTTTTTAAAGAAATATATGTAATACTTCGTAATTATAATATGCAACGAAACGAACCATTTAATTGTTATTCTTGTATGGTGGTACAATTTTTTGGCTCGTATTTCTACGTCACGAGCTTACGTCATAACATAAGGAAATTCATAATAGCTTTAGTTTTTTTCAAATCGAAATAAAATTTTGGATGCAAATAAATGATATTGCATTTGAATAGTTTTAGATGACACTGAGAAAAACGTGTTTAAGCTCAAATCTTTTTGCGAATCTTGGGACATTTTATTCATCTTAAACATTTTATATTTTACAGGCAATAAATAAGGAGGATATTACCTAGTTTCAAGACGACTTTATTTATTTTCCAATAATGCAGCGGCCGTAAGCCGATGGACTCCCGATCCATGCAACGTAAGACCTATGACACAATATTTCTTGAAGTTCCAAGCAACATTGAAGCACTGTTAGGTATCAGCGCACAACTTCCCCGCTCCATTGTGAAATACGCCAAACTTGCCTCAGTTTGACCAACTTGGCAGCATTTTGGCCGAAAGGTGCATTCAAAAACAAACTTTGACCAAGTTTTAATTGCACTAGATTGCACTATTATTGCGAACTCACGTGTGCTATCTCCGCTAACGCCATGCATGCTTGAAATATTCCAGGTCGAGTACTTAAAAAGTAAGTTTTGCCCTCGCTATTAATATTTCTATGTATAGTTAGATACTTCTACGTATGTGTCAGAGTTTTAATTACATTATTAGAGTTGCTTAGTCATCGTTGTAATACAAATATTATTTTTATGCATTTTGGTAAACTACTTCGTTTCGGTACCAACAAATACACTGTAGGTATTTTTTGTGTTTGTGAATTGAAGTAAGTAGGCGCCAATGCACGTAGTTATGATAAATCATAGCTCAAAAGTTTTGAAATACCCATAGGTTCTTTTATCTCTCTTTTATCTCTATATCTCAACTTAAAAGTACTTATGGACGGGAACGCCAGAAGTACTCGAAACCTCGCCGGATTATAGGAAGATACTGATGAATTCGTGTATGTAGGGAAAGAGATCTGTAAGTCTAGGGAGAGCTGGGACTCTATTCTCTGTGCCTATTTTATAAAGGAATCGTCGTCATGGTTCTTAAATTCAAAGTTGACCATAGATGCTCATATGAAATTAAAATATTTTTTTTTATACCACTTGGGTGGTAAACAAGCATGCGGTCCGCCTGATGGTAAGCGGTTACCGCCGCCTATGGACGCTTGCAACACCAGGGGTATCACTCGCGCATTGCCGACCCTGCAGGAATCTTTTCACACCCTTCTTGAAGAACTCCAATATTATTATATAATATAAATATAATATTACATAATAATAAATATTACAAAACATTGGTTCCAACACTGGTAAGCACTAGCACAATAACCAAAGTAAATACCATTGTATTCAAATGATCATATTGCTGTAAATTTGCTTGTTAGCAGTTTACTAACCTACAATGATTTGTATACAATAAAGCTCAACCGGAATTAATTCGCGCATTCTACGATTTTAGCTTTGTTTTGATTTTCGCTTGTTATAGACCTTGGTTAGATTAGACCAATACTTAACAGTCATAAATGCAAAAGCTGAAGAAAAAGTTAATGTGTGCGTGTCTGTAACTCACAAATTAAGTATGTATTTTTCTAAAAGACCGTGATAGGCGTGTAATATAAAATAAGCTGCGGTAACTATGAAAAATGTTCTTGCTCAAGGAGTTTGTACAATACTTAAATATTTTTAATGATTTAATATTTATTAATTCATTTAAAGAAGTTAAAGAAATCACTCTCTTATTTGCTCTAGCCGACTACTACTACTTGAAGTTGATGAAGATATGTATATATGTATATCTTAAAATGAATTAATAATATACGCCTTATGGTTTGTAAAAGAACCACTCGGTGGTTCTAACACATGTTATTTTATAAAGTTTTTTTTCTCAAAAGTATATTCAAACATAATAACATACTACAACCAACCATCCAAAACACTAAAGTAAATAATTTATTCAGGATCATAACTGCGTTTGCTTTATTGCGATGTCTCAATATTAAATGGCGTTATACGCAAAGAAAAAGTTGCATTAAACAAATGGTTGTACCGGCAACCGTGCCAGTTCTCAGGCTTTGTCGCACACTCTTTGTAACTTGACTATATCTGGATCACATGATTCCAGTCGGCGCAAGTTAGGAGTTACGGTACTTTATGTGGAAGGCTGTGGTGTGAAGGGAAGTGTATGTCGGTTACTTTTTGCCCAGTCGTTTGTCTGAGTAATAACTTCAACTTACTTTAGTTTCCTTCTTGGTATTTAGCTGTTTGTGCTCGAAGAACCAATTTAATTTATTATTAGATGAAAGGTCACTTTGGAAGTCACTGTTTGAACTGGATATGATTTATACAATATGTAATTAAATGCTTATTGACCAGAAAACATTAAAATTAATTATAACACAGTTATGATTAATGTCGGTGTAGTGGGACCTTCGACCACGCTAAAGGGCTACTAAGGTCGTTGCAGATGTCAGTCGATCTTAATATTTACTATACCAGGCTCTATCTATTCAAGGGCGGGAACGTCAAGAGTACTCGAAACTGGCGAGCATGTATGAAGAGACTGATGAATGTGGACGAAGCGAAAGAGATATGTAAGTCTAGAGAGAGCTGGCGCTCTATTTTCTCTACCTACCCCGTTAGCGACTCGGCGTGACGTTATCCCTATAAGATGTAGAAAATATTTTTTTTATTACGCCACCGCTCGCGATTTGAAGCTTGCAACAACAAAATACTACTTACATGGGAGCAAAATAAGCGACCTTGCTTTCTAATAGCATGTTGATAGCGTACCACATAATTTTAATGAGCCAATAATAACCAAGGCTGGTTCGATCTCCCAGATAATGTTGTTGAAGTTTTGCCCCTAATTACCATCGGCTACTTGAGGGTGACAGATACAATCTCAGCTTTTGTCGTATCTCTCTCGGTCTATTTGTTTGTCGTTATCAAGATTACAATGCGTAGGATTCCATTGTTAGTTACGCAAGGCAGCCAATTAAGTGCCGCGAATTGGCGGATTTATTAATTTTATTCTTTGCCTTTTGTTAGCTACAATTGAATCTCTTTGCTGTTTCTTATATTCGTTTGGAATAAAACATACGTATTTATACATTTTTGAGCCAGTTTTCTTTATTTAGACGAAACCGAATTAAAATTAATCACATTGCAGTGACAGCATTAAATACTTACTTATAAGTTA
>JACCPG010002401.1:0-79626 GCA_016069955.1 Drepana arcuata | reverse complement strand
CGTATGCAGGTTTCCTCTCGATGTTTTCCTTCACCGTAATGCTCGTGGTGTGACTAATCTACAGTGATTAGTCACACCACGAGTTCAGAAAAAACTCATTGGTACAGTCGGGATTCGAACTTGCGACCTTTGCGGCGCATTTTTATTACAGCCAATAATATGAACTTACATAGTATTGGCTTCCTTTCCTTTAAATTATATACTAAGAACAAATTGACACATAAATTACAACATAAGTTTAAAACGAATGAGATAAATATTGCCTTAAGCTGTGAATAAGATAGGGCAAAGCTTCTCAGAAGTAGGTATGCAGGTTTCGTATATAGACATATACATAATATAAACATTTATTGCATAACGACATTTAATTGCCTTTTAAAATATGAAAAACAACTCAAATCTACAAAAATATAACAACAGCCTTAGAATAACCGGCTTATCTGCTTCATAAAGGTTAAAAGTTCACCATGCAGGCCACTGGGCCTGCATGGTGAACATTAACGTTGTCAACATTACGTGCCTTTTTACAAGCTTTTGTTATTAATGTTTAGTTCGTTTAGCATTGTTATTTATATATATATATATATATAATATAATATATCCTCACGCCTTCCCATAAGTGTCCCCGAAGGGGTAGGAAGAGGTGTACAGGTAATACCCACACACCGCCAACGTGACAGTGATCGCAAGTTTGGACCCCGACTCCGACCCCGACGAGGGTAGATTTCTCTCTAGACTTGCATACCTCATGAACGAATATAAATTCTTAAATATGTAATTTAATTTAAAAAAAATATTTTCTGAATGCAGTAAAATAATTTATGTCAACGAAGACAGCGATATCTTCCTCCTACATAGTACCAGTGAGATCTATTTTCCACTGACTTTCAATTTCTGAAACACCCGTCTACGTCTTTGGAATTGAAAATGGAAAGTTGGAAATAGCTGACCGACCAGAACGCCAGTGTTTCGTGTTTGCTTTGAGTGAATCGCATCTTTTATTCTGTGACACAAAGCGGAAAATAGTTCTGAAAATGGACTTCTTAGTAACGATACATTCGAACTTGCTATACTTTTCATGTTAAGTCTTTGGTCGTTTGCTTTGAGATACACCTGCTAATCCGGGTTTGCTGATTCAAATTCCAATAAGCGCTAATTTCGCTTAAAAATTAGCATCGTTATGTATTATACTTAAAGCTTTACGGTGAAGGAAAAGACCACGAAGAAACTCGTATATAGGTACATAATAATATATCCTCACGCCTTCCCACAAGGGTCCCCGAAGGGGTAGGCAGAGGTGTATAGGTAATACCCACACACCCACTTTCCGCCAGAGGTATATTAGGTGCCAACGTGACAGATGGCGAGTCCATCGCCGTTACTCAAGCACGACTATGCATACGCCTTTTGAATTTCTTCTCAGACGTATGCAGGTTTCCTCTCGATGTTTTCCTTCACCGTAAAAGCTCGTGGTGTGACTAATCACTGTACTTAAGTTCAGAAAAACTCATTGGTACAGTCGGGATTCGAACTTGCGACCTTTGCGTCGCAGGCAACTGCTCGAACCACTCGGCCACCACGGCTCTATAGGTACATCTACGTGGAAATAATGCCTGCGATGATCCCGGTCTGAAAGGCAGTGACAAATCACCACCATCTCGATTGCATCAAAATCTCTGATGAAAATTGAGTGTAATAATAATCACGCGCCAAGATATACTATCATATTTTTCCTATTATTGTACAGTCCTGAACACTATTTTATATTAAAACATAGCTCCTAACAGTTTCTTTGTCCATGGCTAGAATGCTAATATGGTTACAGAACCAGTTACTAAGTCCGTTTAAAAGCGATAATGAGCAAACAATTGCCGTGAACTTGTAGTCTATTAACCAACAATCTAGTGTAGCAATTACTGACGCAACTATCCGTTAGTATTTGCAGTACGCCCACGTTTGGACGGGTAATCGGATTTCTATTTGCATTCACATTGGCCGATAGAAATTCTAAAGCACAGTAAAAACAATTCCTTCGGAACACAACTACAAATTTGTTTTAAATAAAATGTTAACTTTAGAATTTAAGATACGGTGTTATATACTTTATAATTTAAGAGACGGCCGTCTGGTCTAGTGGTTAGAGCTCCTGATTGTGAAACTTGAGGTCGCGGGTTCGAATCCCGCTGAGAGCAAATATTTGTGTGATGAACACGAGTATTTGTACCTTAGTCTTGGATATCCTATGTATTTATGTATATATCTATCTATATAAGTAAATATATCGTTGCCTAGTTACCATAACACAAACTTTGCTTAATTTGGGCCTAGGTCAATTTGTGTGGAATTGTCCCAGGTATTTATTATAAGGTATTTATATATAAAACTGCCTTAAAAACCGGAAAATTTCGGTATAAATATGTATTTAGAAATCGCTCTTAATATGTCTACAGTACTACGAGTGTATTGTTTTATTTTATATATTTATATCTTCATGCCCTCCCACAAGGGTCCCCGAAGGGGTAGGCAAAGATATGTAAGTGGTACCCATTTTAACTAAGAACTTATTCTTAAGGTCTTAAGTACTTAAGTTCAGAAAAACTCATTGGTACAGTTGGGATTCGAACTTGCGATCTTTGTGTCGCAGGAAAACACTCGGCCATAACGGCTCTTATCTTTTAAATGTTATTAGTATCTACATTGCACCCGTGAGAAGGCGGGGCGGGTCGCTAGTATAATACAAAGCGATAGAATCAAGCCCTCGTTATATAACAAAAGGGGTTATTCACCGTTTATTAGTGAGGTTAAGTAAATAATGTCATAGAAAATTTTCCAAGGGCTTGAGCTTATAAACTACCCGCATTCATACGAGTCTGTATTGTCGGTGCCCTTTAATTAAAGTATGTATTATGGGACATGTTGTTTCGGAAACAATGCGGGGTGCGTTAATAAATAACTCTTGGTTTTTGTGTGTGGATAGAATGGAATTTCTGTTATATTCATGAAACACGTTGGTCCTTGTTGTGAGAAATATTGCAGTGACGGTAAAAAATATCTAAATATTTGTGCAAATTACATTAAAATCGGTTCAGTCGTATACAATTCTATGAGGGATATGCATACAACATTTATTTATGGATATATAATATATATATATATATATATATATTGGGATTGGAAATACCAAAGTTGGAGGTTGTGTTTACAGATTTTGAAAGTTTAGTTATTTATGAAATTCCACTGTGTATTAACATAATATTTGGGATCAAGCGGGATAATCACTGACTTTAGCGAACATCTTATGATGTTATAAATTCCGATGATTTTCTCAGAAAAGATGATGGTACATACCGGAATATAAGTTACTTGAAAACAAACTTTTACCGATCGCCATCACTTGTCTTAGATCCCGACGTGTCTGACCTATCTTTAAGATTATTCTCATAATATATATCAATCAATGGTATTTGTTTGGAATATTAAAATACCTTGGGAAAATTCTAAACAAATTGACATAGCCAGAAATATATAAATAGATATATACATAAAGGCATCCAAGACTAAGGTACAAGTACTCGTATTCATCATACAAATATTTGTCCTCAGCGGGAATCGATCCCGCGACCTCAAGTTTCGCAGTTAAGAGCTCTAACTAATGTATTCGACGGGGACTTCATCGCCGTACCTTGGAACCAAGAAGATCTCGTACTGCGTGGTTTCAAAGGACTTACTTTCCGTGATCGCTCACGATGTGGAACTCTCCGTTCAGGTGATCCCCAAAGCGTATATATAGCATGTACTTCTTTAAGAAGGATTCCTTCAGGGTCGGCTACCTGTGGGCGATATCCCTGGTATTGCAAGCGTCCATAGGATGAAGTAACCGCCTATTATATATACCGCCTAAGTGGTACAAAAGAAACGATTTAACGTAATGATTGCATACACCAAGCCGTGGCGACCGACTGGTTCGAGTATTCTGCAACGCACACGTTCGGAGTCCGAATCCTGACAAATTATTTTTCTGAGCTTAAGTACATTACTTAATCATACATCGAGATGAAACCTGGATACATATGAGAAGAAATTCAAAGACGTGTATTATATAGTCGTATTTACTCGCCATCTGTAACGTTGGTACCCAAATATATCTGATCGAAAAGAGGTCGTGTAACTTCACACCTCTGCCTACCCCTTTTGGCACCCTTTTGGAATGGCGTGAAGATAAATAATATGTTAATACACATTGGAATTTCATAAATAACTAAACCTTCAAAATCTGTAAACACAATCTCCAACTTTTTTCAAAAGGATTACGCAAACGCAGTAATTAAATAATTTACTGTTGTTTAAAACAAAAAATAAACAACTTTATCAACGCTCTTCTCACGTTATTTGTATAAACAAAACCCTTTTAACTCCCTTTAAAAAGTTTGTTCAGTTAGGTACATTTGTTACCGCGCCACCCTCTCACAAAATTGGGAAGTTCAACTTTGATGAAATCGCTTAGCTGGTAAGTAAACTGCGATAAAGGGAAACCAGGAAAGGCTTATTGAAATTTTGTATCAAGAACGAAATAGTAACATTATACAGGAAAAATATATTGAATAAACAGCTGAAAACGCATAAAACTAATAGTTACTAATACTAGTAGTTTGATATGGATCTGTGCCAACAACGATTTTGTATCATATATTATATCATTACTATACATGATTACCTATATCTTATTATTATAGAACTGTGGTGGCCGTGTGGTTCGAGTTGCCTGCGACACAAAGATCACAAGTTCGATTCCTGACTATACCAATGACTTTTTCTGAACTTATGTACAGTGATTAGTCACAACACGAGCTTGATGGTGAAGGAAAACATCGAGAGGAAACCTTCATACGTATGAGAAGCAATTCATAGTCGTATGTATAATCGTGCTTGAGTAACTGCGATGGACTCGCCATCTGTGAAGTTGGCACATAAAATATATCTCTGG
Source organism: Drepana arcuata (assembly GCA_016069955.1). Lineage (NCBI taxonomy): Eukaryota > Metazoa > Arthropoda > Insecta > Lepidoptera > Drepanidae > Drepana > Drepana arcuata. The sequence goes on along the minus strand of JACCPG010002401.1, from coordinate 74,642 downwards.
CGGAAAGTGGGTGTGTGGGTACTACCTATACACCTCTGTCTACCCTACGGGGACCCTAGTGGAAAGGCGTGAGGATATATTTATTTTATGTTATATCATCACGGGCACATATTTTTGGGCTACGTTATAGTATATTTTATTAATAATTGTGTACAAATTTACTGAAATTAGAACATATACAAAAGTTTTAATTACGATACCAAACATTTTAATTGAATACGTTATATTTACTCAACTGAAACAGTTTGAAAATTCAATTTGTTTCATTCCAATTCAAGGGATTTTTTCTACTTTGTTCGGGCAATTAGCTTTCATCAGGGAATGTCTATTGTCACATTTTCACTGGCGTATTTAACACATTATTTTTGAACTGGGCTCGTCACACGCGAAACCGGTGACCTTATAGGAAGAAACTGATAAATTTGGATGAGAAAGAAGGGGTCCGGTAGCTTAGATAAGACTGGCACTTTGATTATGTCTGCCTACCCTTGGGGTCTCGTCATGTTAATATGCATGTATTTATGTTATACGGAATTGCACTCAGTTGAATAAAGGAGATACAAAAACGTACACATAAATGTCTTGGCTAACTTAACATACATTTTAAGATAATATGTACTGAATTACAGAATGTAACAGCTTACAATTCATTGAATATCAGGAACTTTACTTAACAACTTCCCATCTAAAGAAATCCAATTGTAGTCTATTTCTCTGTATAGATAATCCCGATCAGTCAATGTGTAATTGGCAACCAATTATTCTGACGATAACAGTAGATCCCGGAAGTTCTTGGATGTATAAACATAACCTTTTCCTTCCGTTCTTTATAAATGAAACATTTGTCCTTCCTCGTTATCTTAATCAAGAAGTATGAGGAATTCCTTTGTTTATTTCCAGAAAGTACATTGTTAATTCACATTGAGGGTTTCTTTCAGTACAGTGACTTGATTAAGAACATCACGTCGAAAAGCGTTTGCCTTTCGAAGTGAGAAATGTTTTATTTCTGGTTTGCCTCTTAATTAGTGGGTATTAGAAGACGAGTTGGTAATTAGCCGAGCGTGTAATGGATACAATTAAAACGTAGCTTTTGTGAGGGTCTCTAAGTCGTTTACTGTTGGGGGAGAAAGTTTGCGCATCCATCTAGCTTTTTTGTGTGTATAGATCGAATACCTTACAAAGATAGACGACCTTCAGGTCTACTGATCAGATCTCTTCGCAGCGAATATGAAAGTTCGAATCCTGCTCCGGTATGCTGTATATTTGTCTTCATTACCTTAATCTTTGTCCTTTCTATTTATGGAGGTATATATAAATAAGTTGTAGATCGTGTTTAATTCCCTTTTCATCACAGCTTTGTTTAGTTTGAGGCTATGTCAATGTGGAATTATCCCAAGGTATTACTAATCTAAGTGGGGACTCCCAGTATCTTTATAATGGATTAACTAAGTTTCAGCGGTGCTTGACACCGCTTTTGACATTAAATTGCTCCCCACTGCCCATAAACTCGGCTAAATAATCTGTTTACTTCTACAATGCTAACGACCGAGATTGTAAATGGAAACAGGCGAAACCGCATGCGTAAAGAGTCTGATAAATTTTAATGTTTAAGTTCCGAAGGTCTAGACAGGAATAGCGTTCTACGTTCACTGGCTCAGCATGATGATTTGTATGAACGTATATCACTTTCAATAACAGATAAGATTTATAACCAGTATTCAAGGAGGAACAGCAGCCTATTTCCTTGTTTATAAAAACTGTCTACGAGCCGTGTAAGAGCCGTGTAACTGAAAGGTTCAAGTTGCTAATTTCCAATCCCGCACGTACCAATAAGTTTTTTGATCTAAAGTACAGTGGTTAGACACACCGAGAACATCGAGAGGAAACTTGCACCAGCTTCAGAAGAAATTCGAAGCCGTATGTATAGTCGTGCCTGAGTAACGGCGACGGACTCAAGCACGACTATACATACGTCACGTTGACACCAAAAATATATATCTATATACGATTTTTATATAATAATAATATATCCTCACGCCTTCCCACAAGGGTCCCCGAAGGGGTAGGCAGAGGTGTATAGGTAATACCCACACACCCACTTTCCGCCAGAGGTATATTAGGTGCCAACGTGACAGATGGCGAGTCCATCGCCGTTACTCAAGCACGACTATACATACGCCTTTGAATTTCTTCTCAGACGTATGCAGGTTTCCTCTCGATGTTTTCCTTCACCGTAAAGCTCGTGGTGTGACTAATCACTGTACTTAAGTTCAGAAAAACTCATTGGTACAGTCGGGATTTGAACTTGCGACCTTTGCGTCGCAGGCAACTGCTCGAACCACTCGGCCACCACGGATTTTTATATACTTCGTAGTATTACGCCGATTATGTTGTTAAGCGAGATTTAAAGTAATACAATTGTATTTAGTCATAGGAAACAGTAAAGAACATATTATCATAACGTACTAGGGCGTTAGCAAACAAAGCGCCAAAAACCGGCAAAATTTTAAACCCATTTTTTTTTAAATCCAACTTGGAGTATGACCCGGTTTTCCTAAAAAGAAGAGTTTTATTTTGTTTAGTACATTTTTGTCCCACTGAAGACGATTTGGTAGCTAATTATCTCTACTATAATCTTTCCAGTAGTACTCTATATATAACGTTAGTTTACAAAAGTTACAGGGTTGATTTGGGGCCGAAATTCGATACACACTTATTTTGCTAAAGCTGTATACATAACTCACCAAAGCTATCCTCTGATATATCATTGGAGTAAATAACTCATCGATCATATTAGCGAAAACAGATTCATTAATTAATATTACGCGCTTTGTATCTATCAGTCAGTATGTTAGTTTGTATAGTGTGTGTAAGTGTGTGTAGTTTGTATAGTTATATAGTAGTAATTTTATTGAGGATTCATTCTTGAATAAAATAAACCAGAAAAACAACAATGGCGTACGATAAATCGTGTCCTTACGAGATCGAGTACGATAACGGACTCCTCATCGCTTATGTACTAGAAGAAAATACTCAAGATTAAACGTCCCTAGAAAAGGTTTTTAAGCAGTTAATACTTATTGCGAAAACATAAAAAATATAAAAAAATTGCCTTAAAAAACATTGTTCGACGAAATAAAATGTTTACCTACATGAGTCGATGTTCTTAAAGTTTTGGAGAAAAATAATGTTTATTATTTTTTTCTAGATGACTTGATGCATTCGAATCAAATAGGGAGAGATATAACTTACAATTTGAATAAGTACATAGGCAAAAGATAGCTTATTTTGAGATACATATTTTCCCACCAGAATTGCAATAATTTTCATATTATTGTCGTTTAATCGTAGGCAGCACAAGGACGACCATCGCACTTTTAATGTCTTGAATTTGATTCCAATTTCGAGTGCTTAATTTCTTAAGGGCTTCCCTTTGTGAAAGCAAAATATTTTTCGCAAACTAAAATTAGTTTTTACGTCTTTACGGCTTCTCACAAATGAAAGACGTATTTAAGTGACTAAATATGGATTCCTATTTAGACCGCAGCTTCATAGAAAATCCAACTGATTTACTCATTTACTTGAACACTCCGAAGAAACAAGCAAATCTAAATCGTATTTCTAGTAAGCTAGGGATCAAAGTACACCAGACATATTTGTATTAGCAGAATAAATAGCAGCGCATTGACAGGGGACAACCATCTTAATTACGCTGAAAATATACGGTTTGATTAGTAATGAAAATTGTGTCGTTTTAAGAAGTTTATCAGATACCAGTTTGCCGTTACTGTAGGTAATATCCCTCATATGTGTAGGTATTCACTTCGTTCTTAAGACTTTGAGAGTCTACGCGATATTATAGTGCTAAATATTGTGAAATTTAGTTAAATCAGTAGATCCAATCACATAGTATAGTTCACAGGTTTATCTACAGGTTTCGACCTTCCAAACATGAATTATTCACGGCAGGTTTCGTCAAACCTCGCTCTACTATTAATGGGAACACATATGTATGAGTGATAGGTACTTCTGTTACTGCAAATGATTAAAGATCTTTGTATTATAATATGCTCAATAATAAAAAAAACACCAACCTATCAGATATGTCACTAACAACAAAGGTTTAGTTTTGTTTTATATAAAAAGAGTGGCAAATAAGCCCACCAGATGAGAAGCGATTACCGTAGCCTATTTACATTCACGATACCAAAGTATCACTTGCACGTTACCACTCTGCGCTCGGAGAGCCATATTGTGTTGGCAGCAGAGGAATTAGTCCCATTATGCAAAGAACAGACTTGCCCCTCCCCAAGGAGCTCATTATGTGTAATTATTTGAAGTGTTGAGCGTTTTGATTCAGACTACCCGGACAATATAGTAGGATATAGAATATAGAATGGTAAGGATATTGAAACGGTATTTTAAATGTGGCATGATAATATTTTTTTTACAATATAATTTAAACGTTACCTTAGTAACAGTACGATAACAACAGGGAGAACTTCATAATATTCCCATATTTTTGTTCCTTTATTACGGAGCACACCCGCACGTCAGCACGTTACCTCAGACAGGAATGATTAATTCTCCTCATTATCTTACATCATAATTAATCATCGTCAATTATAATTATGTACGACTCTTTCAACCTCACCCAAAACCTTGGCCAAAATTATTATCGTAATTCCGGAAATATTTACGTTCGTAATGCGCGGACCATAATTCATACATGTTACTACTGTGACTAATGAATGAAGATGGAGCGAAAGATGTATGTATGTAAGTCTAGAAAAAAACTGGCAATCTATTCTCTCTGCCTACCCCGTTATGGAAGGCGTGACGATAATATGGATGTTCATATGTAGGGCTGCAACTGTTAGTGCCAAAAAGGTATTTTCTTTCATTAAAATCTGAATAATTTTATAAAATTATTCACAAGTGTTTATGATAAAAGGGAAAATATATCTTGGGGAAACTATTACGGAGCTTTTTTTTTGTTAGCGTACGTTCCAAGAACTTTGCTGCCTTTTTTACCAAAGCAAAATTAAGCCACATACTTCTCAATTGCTAAACAGCCACCGTCAAAGACACCCTCCCTATGAGCTATAAATAGTGCCCTCCACGAAGACGCGCCCCACCAATTTCTAGTTGAGGGGGTCGGGGGATGCGGTGACTATGACCCGAGTCTATTAATTGTAGTGTGCGTGTGCACTCATAGGTAATCCGTGGTAGCGATAATACTCAATCGTGGGTTAGTGGGAGGTTGCACACTTACACTATAAACTGTAAGGAAGATTAATGGGCCGCAAGTTCGTAGATACCACTATCTATACCAGGGATTGGTTTGTTTCCACATTACATACCTAAATATACTACCCCCTGTACTACTCATACTACTCATACTGTACTACTCATATCATATAATATAAATAAACAACGGGCGATTTGGTTTTAATACATATTCAAGCTCGTATTAAAAGCGACGTACTACATAATAGTACTACCGGTAACATTTTGGTTCTGTTACCATCAACTACATACACTTCCTCCGATTTAGTTTTAATACATATTCAAGCTCGTATTAAAAGCAACGTACTACATAATAGTACTACCGGTAACATTTTGGTTCTGTTACCATCAACTACATATACTTCCTCCTTCCTTGCCGCACCTTCACTTCCTTAAGCAACTCTCCATACATGATAGTACATAATTAAAGAGCTGTGGTAGCCTGCCAAGCCAAGACCGCAGTGTTGAGCCTCGGTGCTCTGTACCAATTTCTGAACGGTGATTTATCAACACGAGCTTTATTTCATGTTTATTTTCTTTTTCAAGTAAAATAGCGGACTTAACGTAGCTTAACGGAGAACGAAAATTTTGTTTTAAACTGCACCTACGCTTGATAAGACATTCTGAGACTTCACTTTATCAGCCACGTTTCTACTAAACAATATCCTCAGAGGAAGAAGTTCCAATTATTCTCGTGGACCCATCCCTCTGCACCCCAAGTGAAAAGGCGTTAAAATATAGAACACAGTTATATGTTAAAACTATTTGCTTTTTTTGGTATTAAAATGCATTCCAAGAACATATTTTTCAAATAAGTTAATAGCGAAGTGTCCGAGAAGATATATTAATATGAAAAAAGCCTAACAATTTCAGCACTGAATGATAAAGTTATTGGGTAAACAGACCACTGCTCGGACTGTCGAAGTCGTTGAAGGACTTATATTACGATACTCCGCACATTTTCTTGAACTAGCTGCTCTCATAGTATATTATAAGGAAGCGTCGGTATAAAATTTTTTTTTTTTTCTTACCGGTTCTTCTCCAAGTAAGCGATCATCCCGAACCGTGCATCTTTTTCGACGTTTTATAACTGCCCAATTAGGCCTATGAGAAATAAAATTTTTAATTTTATTTTGATTGATTGATTTGTAAAATAAGTGTTTAATTTTTTTAATATGGGTCCCACAAGGGTCCCCGAAAGGGGTAGGCAGAGGTGTATAGGTAATACCCACACACCCACTTTCCGCCAGAGGTATATTAGGTGCCAACGTGACAGATAGCGAGTCATTCGCCGTTACTCAAGCACAATTATACATACGCCTTTGAATTTCTTCTCAGACGTATTCAGGTTTCCTCTCGATGTTTTCCTTCACCGTAAAGCTCGTAGTGTGACTAATCACTGTACTTAAGTTCAGAAAAACTCATTGGTACAGTCGGGATTCGAACTTGCGATCTTTGTGTCGCAGGCAACTGCTCGAACCACTCGACAACCACGGCACTTTTATTAATAACTTACAATATGAAATATGTAGTGTATACTTTATATAGGTATATAAATGAGTATTTATGTGTGAATGTTTACATGTATACGTTAACAAGTTTCCATTGTACAAAATCAGCTTGGTTTGGATTTGGTCGGTTTGACCCAAGGTGTAGCTTCGAATGCTTACATAAAGAGGGCAATGAGGACGGCCCACATAAATCTAGAATAAACAATAAGCCTAAAGAGTAATACAATACGTAGTTACTGAACGGCGCTAAGACGGAATTCCAGACAAATTCCAAACCAATTTTGACCGAGACCGGTTTCAATCGAGACTCTTTTGTCACAGTTAGACCCGTGTTTCCCTATTGCTTTGATGTGGGTTTGGTGTAGGTTCGCATATACCTATATCTGTGTGAAATTTCATCTAATGCCATTTAATAGTTTTAGCGTGACAGAGGAGCAAACATCCTCACAAGCTTTGCATTTATATAATAAGTAGGAGTTTGGTTGGAATTTACAGATCATGACATCTACTCCAATTGTTTGCACCATGTGGTCGAATCATACCAAAATATCCTCCGGAAAAATACTTTAACATACGTGGTACCATTCCTAACGGGGTATGCAGAGACAACAGAGCGCCAGTTGTCTCTAGACATGAGTCCCTTAATTTATGAACGCCGGTTTCGAATACTCTTGACGTTCCCGACTTTGAGTGTCCGATCGAACTTTAACAAATACCTTATTATGTACAAGCGGCAGAATAGTTGTATAAATACATAGATATCATCACGCCGAGTCCCTAACGGGGAAGGCAGAGAGTATAGAGCGCCAGTTCTTTCTTGACTTACATACCTCTTTCGCTTCATCTACATTCATCAGTCTCTTCATACATGCTCGTCGGTTTCGAGTACTCTTAACATTCCGGTCCTTGAGCGTCCGATCGAATATAAATAAATGGTTGTTTAAATAGCCCAAGTAATTACCAGTTAGCCTTCCTGATATAATCAACCATTCCTTATCGACTTCTAGAAATCTAAAGCACTACCAAGGAGCAAAACGTTGCCCCATTTGAGGAATTCCTATTTCATACGGATTTTTGCGACCTTCCTTTATTCTGCTGTTCAATTAGCACTAGCTTTGTAGTGTTATAAACAGAGTTCGTTCGTGAAGGATATTAAGGAATACAATTCGACTGCAATTTCTCATTCCAAGAATTCTAGAACATTGGCTAATTGAGAGCCAGTCACGTGTCGCGTAGAGAGCCAAGTTGCAACATTTTATTAATCAAAACATTTACACAAAGTTTAATACTTACTCATTCCACACCGGCTTCCCGGGATTTCAGTTGATGGTGACAATTTGTTTCATTTGCATTATTTACTTAACTCAGCTTTGTGCATACCTTTCGTAATATACATCTGCTTAAATCTGCTTATTATATGTTCTAGTAACAGTCCGTGTTTTTCATATAATTTTCAGCATCTCAAAACAAAATGAATGTGTGTAAATGTTGCATATAAACTCGTAAACTGTATAACATCGATGTGTTAATAATATGATAACATTTTCAGGCTATGTTTTGTATCACACATATAATATGACAGATACGGCATACACGTATCTGTATCATATGATATCGAGATAGCGACAGCTTTCATCTATGTATATAAAAGTGAATGTTTGTCTGTATGTCCTTTATAGAATCGTACACGGCTGAACCAATTTTAATGAAAGTTGTGTTCCTTGAAGTGAATTCGAGAATGGTTTAGATTCACAATTGGATCCGATAGGTTTCACCCAAGCGAAGCTGGGCGGGACAACTAGTAGCAAATAAATTTACTTCGGGGTCTTCCGTACAGTTTTTTTAATAGTAGTATAATTATTTTTTTGTCATTTGCTAACTATTTTACAATTCATTCATGAAAATCTATATATAAACTTTTTTTTTCTCTTTGGCTCACTACACTTAAGCGTAGTAAAATGCAACGAAACCGCGACGCACAAACTATTTGGCATGTTACCTAGAAATAACGACCTACGTAGGTCATCTAGCTCTTATGAAGGTTTTGTGGAATGCGTGAAAAGAAGATAAGTATCCTGAAAGGAAATACTCAACGAAAAAGAAAAATATATCGAATCATCTGAATTCAAATAAAATGTATTATTGATACCAGCTGTGCTTGTGTGAAATAATAATTTGCGAGAATTGATGGTTCTCGGGCGCGTATTACGTTCATAAATATATCTCTGATCGACGTTGACGACACATCATAACGGCTCGTGACGGCTCTTGAGTATTACCCGCTGATATCGGCGAAATGCGGCACACATTGTAAATTGCTGCAATTTGTTAACTCCACACGCCCCCGGGGTGCTATTCACTCGCATTTTTGAATTTATAGTGCGCGCTTTTTATATCAGATTTTGAATCGTTGGCTTATTTTTTTTACGTACGCGAGAATTGGTACCACATAATTTAACTGGTTCAATCTACGAACCAATTATTTCAAGCCTATTATTTTATAGCGTAAAAGGAACGCAAATCATTCCTTTAATAGTCTTAATCCTTTTATCATCATAAGATTTAAACTACAATAATATTGTCTCTGCTTATCCTGCTAGGGATTCGGCGCGTATTGTATATGTACATATAGTACATATACAATAATTAAAGAAAAAAAATATTTACCTACCTCAATACGCAACGCGATGTTATATAAGAATTAGACAACGATGAACATACTTATATACTATTATATATATATATATACACAGACATATATGTAAAGTCATCAAAACAGATCTCGGTAGAAATACATCATCACACAAATATCTGCCCCAATTGTGAACCTTATCCGCGTACCTACTCAAGGATACTATTAGATAAGTCAGCTGTCTGGCGCGTAAGTCGGTAAGAAAGATCACAATGGAAAATCGCAATCTTATGGCAAAATACTACCGTTTTAATGCTTCATCTTTATACGCCATATATAAATATCAATATGCTTGCATAGTCATAAGTGCTTTATGTTATACAACGTCCTAAGTATACAAACCTATACAATTTGTCAGCATAGAAGCAAGCCCTTTTGTACAAAATCGCCGCCCGCATTTACACATCTCGTGTGAGCTAGTGCGTAGAATTGAAATTGGATAACTTTGGTAACCTTGGTAACTGATGTTTCATAGTACATATTGATACAAGTGTGATAGATATCTACAATGTTTGTATTTACTACAGAAATACGCATTGTAAACAAGTCCATAAATTTCTAGTTTAAAATTGTGTACAATATCCAATACTCTCTGCATACACAGCGAGGCGGCGAACTCTATGAAAGTTCTTGGGAGAAAACGTCCAAGAAACCTGTGTTCCAAATAAACAAACTAGATGATTGGAACCCTCTAGGAACCAATCATTTATCGTCATCATCATCTACCGTACATAGAACCGTCAAGAGTATTGAAATCTGGCGAGCATGTATGAAGACTGATGAATAGATAAAGTTTATATATATATCCTCACGCCTTCCCACAAGGGTCCCCGAAGGGGCAGGCAGAGGTGTATAGGTAACACCCACACACCCACTCTCCACCAGAGGTATATCAGGTGCCAACGTGACAGATGGCGAGTCAATTGCCGCTATCATATAAATCGCCATCAGATAAAGTGTAACCTATTTCTTTTCTGTCTGTTACGTGATGGACTCTGCGTAATTATATGTATGTACGCATATAACGATAGATAGCAAATACTACTTGTTTACAATAACAACGTTTTCACTGTTTTCAGTCTAATTAACACGCAACCTTTAAATACCCGACGGGATTTCCGGCTCAAAGTGGGAACTGCTTAACAAGTGTAATATGTTACTGATGATCAAAGCAAAAACACTCGAGATATATGTGTACTGGATACCTCATTTCTCTATGATTGAATGTAAGGTGCTTTATTATATTTATTACCTTGAACTTTGAGCCGTGGTGGCCGAGTGGTAACAATGATTACAAGTTTGAATTCCGACTGTACCAATGAGTTTCTCTCAACGTATCTATGATACATACGCCATTGAATTTCTTCACAAGCATATGGAGGTTTTCTCTCAAGTCATCGTAAAGCTCGTGGTGTGACTTAACTGTACTTAAGTTCAGAAAAACTCATTGATACAGTCGACAGAACTTGCAATCTTTATACTGCAGGCAACTACTCGAACCCGGAACTAAGGACCGGAACGGAGGATGTATATATAAATGTAATAAACACTTATTTACTCCAGACTAACCAGACCCTCTCTGAAAGCTAAAATTCAGTTACAGTATCGTTAGAAAATCAAAGAACTTATCCCTAAGAGGCTTAAAACGTCATGTAACCTACTTTGGATGCTTTAAGCCCGCTGACGACGTTGGTCAAGTCTTAGGCACGTTTTTGCGACGTCATCAAGTGTCGAAGTTTACAAATTGTGCATACTGTCATTGGAAGCGCGCCAGCCATTTATAAATGCAGCTTCCCGAGTGCAATGTAACGAGTAAATTATTCGGGGCATCTGTTGTTTTTCAAGTTTGGAGACTCTTGTCTACTGGTAATTAATGGGTCTTTATTAAAAGGCTCAGACAAGGCTTGCGACGTTAAATTAATAAACTAGTTACCCTTGTAACGGAAATAGGAAATGCTCAACTTTAGAAGACACATCTTGGGCTGCCAGTGCTGGACCAGCCATATTAATAACTGTTTAATAATTTAGTGGGTGTTTGGGTATTACCTAATACACCTCTGCCTACCCCTTCACGGACCCTTCTGAGGATATAATACCTGTTAAAAGAATAATGTATGGTAACATATAATTGACTTAACATGGTAAAAGTAAGACTGGGGACCCTTGCAAGGTCACCTATGGCGATCGTATATGTAAAGTTTGATAATTAAATCTGCAATAGCTGAACATAGAATGTATCTAATGATGTAACGTGTCTATGATATACAATAAAGATTTATTATTATTATTATTATTCTTTATTTGAAATAAGTCTCATATATTACATTTTTAAATATATATATAAAAAAAAAAACATATTTAAAAATATAAAATATAGGGGCCCACCGGTATCGGGATCAGGGTCCAAGGTACCGGTGGCTAGGGTCCCAGAGAAAGAAATCTCCTCACAATACATGCCGTTTCGAGCAGTACTGCTTTCTGTATCAGGCACTTGATCCAACCGTCTAACGAGAGCCTCTTGAGGTGTTGGTCGAGGCTCTTTGCCATTAGGCCATTGGCCGTTATTACTATCGGCACAATGATTGCAGAGTCCACATCTCACATGCTGACAATCTCGTGAGCCAAGTCCTTATTATTATTATTATTATATGATATATGTATAAGATATACTGTACTTCTCACGATGCAATTTTTTGTAACGCTTGTGCTGTAACATCTGCCACTGTCTGTACTTCGTAAGTAAATTTTAGTAGTGATTATTCACACGAGCTTTATAGTGAAGGAGAATACGTGCATTAATTCGTAGACTAGCCAGATGGCTGTAAAGGAATGTAATAGATATTACATTGGTAAATATTATATATTTTGATGAAAAGTTTGTGTGTAATGTTGTACTACCGGACCTCTGCCTACCCCTTTGAGGACCCTTATTAGAAGGCGCGAAGAAGTGATATACATATTTAATAGCCTACCTACATTAACCGCAAACAAATCAAATTATTCTAGCATGAAGCTGAGTATTGTGAGTGCAAACCAATTATTGTCAATAAGAATTACACTTAAGGACAAAATATATTTGATTTAGCTCTTAAAAAAAGTTTGGAGGTAAAAGACAATTAGAATACGATTTTGTTATATCTACATTAATCAAGTTCTTACTAAGAAGCTGATATTGAATAAATTACCTTGTTTTATAAATAATTTAATAAAAACATGTACCCACATTAACTAAAACACGACGACGTTATTGAAAACCATATTTTTTTCATTCAGTCATTTGTGTACCATTAAGACCTTTAGTAATTAATAAAGTATGTAATCAAATTTGCCGTTTTTATATATTGTTTCTGTGCCTACACGAGAGGCGGTACATAATAAAGCTATTAAGCATACAATTAAAAGAATGGATTAACAATGTCACTAAACTTTTTAGTTCTCTCGGCTTCCAGAAATAGTACAATACTGGTTAATTAAATTTAAGTCAAAATGCTTTTAAAGTTTTTTGACATTAAACAAGAGCGCGATATCTTTATACTACCTTTATGTTAATTACCATTTATACAAAACGTACATTATAACATTAACATTGTTCAGACTATGAAGTTTTACTTTTAAATCTCGGGTTTCCAAAGGTCCTTAAAGGCCAATCCTTTAGCTTGGGTACGGATACATATCCAACACGCCGGGATCCTTTTGAGTAAAGTAACTAAATGTAAGTGAAGAATACATTCGTTAGATATGTTTCCTGAATGCACAGGGATACACGAGCAGATGATTCCCGCCAAGTGTATTGTAGTTTTTCTCATTATTATCTTTATACACACAGTACAGATCCCTGAGAACGTGTAATTTTATGATCAATTGAGTAGTAGAGCCGTCGTGGCCTAGTTATGCGAATATATAATAATAATATAATATATCCTCACGCCTTCCCACAAGGGTCCCCGAAGGGGTAGGCAGAGGTGTATAGGTAATACCCACACACCCACTTTCCGCCAGAGGTATATTAGGTGCCAACGTGACAGATGGCGAGTCCATCGCCGTTACTCAAGCACGACTATACGCCTTTGAATTTCTTCTCAGACGTATGCAGGTTTCCTCTCGATGTTTTCCTTCACCGTAAAGCTCGTGGTGTCACTGTATTTAAGTTTTGAAAAACTCATTGGTACAGTCGGGATTCGAACTTGCGACCTTTGCATCGCAGGCAACTGCTCGAACTACTCGGCCACCACGGCTCTTACTAAGAAGTTATGCGAATAATTACTGAATAAATACATATATACATATCATCACGCCGAGTCACTAACGAGGTAGGCAGATAGTACAGAACGCCAGTTTTCTCTAGACTAACATACCTCTGTCACTTCGTCCACGTTTTTTCTAGGAACACGATTTGATCTAGGTAGTTAGAATCTGGTCTTCCTCGGTCTCTTCTTGCACACACATTCACTTAATATATTCGCTTAATATATCACTTACACCATGAGCTTTAAAGTGGAGGAAAACAACGAGACGAAACTTATTTACGTACGAGAAGAAATTCAAAAACATATGTAAAGTCGTGCTGGAGAAACGGCGATGGACTCACCATCTACTTCTTTGCCACCTAAATATATCTCTGGCACAAAGAGGGTATGTTACTGAGAAGTCTACGAGTTGCAAGCAAAAGGAAACAAGTAGGCGTCCGTAAGAGAACTTGTATATTGAGATAATGGTCGTACATCAATTGTTTTTCTTCTGATGACATTTCAATTTCACGCCATAATGCATTTATGGTACGCGTTAGTTTTTCTTATAATTACTATTGTCTATGGTATCCATAACAAAACTATACACTTCTGGCATTTCGAGGGCTCATGTGGCAAGGCGTGAAGATTGAGTCGCTATGCCATGCCAGAGTAACAAGCAAAACCTCACTTTGGCACGCTATAATATATGTTTTTGTTTGGTACATAAATATTTTGTGCCTTAAATGTAATCACACCTATGTCGTTTTCCAATTTACACTGTGACATTGTGTTTCAAAAACGTGGACCTCCTGCGAAATGTGTGCCCTAGTTGTATAATTTTGTACATACAGTTTCCAATCTGAATGCGCGACACGTAACTCGAGCGCGATGCAACGCTCAGCATACAGTTTTTATTTCCGGCCTCGCTCGTGTGACAAACTTTGCCCCACTGTTATAGTCGTATCACGCTTACACTCGCATGAATAAAAAACAATATTGAATGTTTGAAAGATACTAAAAATAAATATTGCGTTGTTTTAGAAATAGAGGAAAAAAAGCTATAACATTGGCCTCGCATTTGAAATGTTTCTTGTATATTAATAAATAGATCATACAAATAAAACAATAATAGCCGGAGTGGTTTGAGTTCGAACTCTTCGAACCCAACTGTACCAAAATGTTTTTTGAGCTCAGTACAGTGATTAGGGATACCACGAGCTTAACGGTAAAGAAAAATATCAAGAGGAAACTTGCATACGTTTGATAAGAAAAGTCAAAGGCGTATGTAGAGTCGTGTTTTTAAATAAATAAATACCTGGGACAATTCCACACAAATTGACCTAGCCCCAAATTAAGCAAAGCTTGTGTTATGGTAACTAGACAACGATATATTTACTTATATAGATAGATGTATACACAAATACATAGGACATCCAAGACTAAGGTACAAATACTCGCGTTCATCACACAAATATTTGCCCTCAGCGGGATTCGAACCCGCGACCTCAAGTTTCGCAGTCGCAAATATTAGTGTGATGAACACGTTGTCTTGGATGTCCTATACATAACTATATATGTATATATCTATCTGTATAAGTAAATATATCATTGTCTAGTTACCATAATAAAAGCTTTGCTTAATTTGGCACCAGGTCAATTTGTGTGGAATTTTCTCAAGGTATTTATTTATTTATTTAATTTAATAAGAATAAATTATATATACATGAAACAACGCCTCCCACAACAAAGTCCGAAGGCGTAAGCAGAGTTGTACTGATAACTTTTTACGTGGTCACGTATATACGTGACCGCGTGACATATGGCAAGTTCTGATGGACTTGATGAACGGTGATTTGTTTCTCAAGCACGACTAGGTCCTTGAATTTCTTCTGGAACATATGCAGGTTTCCAGTCGATGTTTCTTACACTATATAACTAGTAGTATGATTAAGGGTTATACAATCGATTTGAGACCGCAAAAATGCAATTACTACCTACTAATTGTTAGACTGTATTCCTTCGTCCACAATTATATTCCCTACTCCGACCAGAGTCATTGTTTCAGTAAACTTAACTAGTTAAATGAAAAGCTTCACAGAAATGAGAATATCAGCGCGCAGCCTACCGGAAGAGGACGTGGCGGTGACGTTTGCCTGACTACACAATACATGCCGTGAAACAACTGAGGCCGCACAATGGTGCACATCTTCGTACTGCTGCAATTGCTTGAAACGGTCGCTTGTTACTTGTCATGTAACTGGATGTGTTGTGAAGTGCAATCTATACCTACGTTTCCATAAAGCGCACTGTTCAGTTGTTAACTAAGAAACATTAGTTGAAATAATGTATAGTTCATTTAGTCAACAACAGATGACGCTAATAGTATAAATTTATGATATTTAAATTTAATTATACAGTTTTACGAATGCGTCGCTAGATGTCACTGTACCGAGTGTTGCAAAAGCTGCATCACGCTAAAGAAGTGTCTACTTGATTTGGCTTAAGGTTTGAAACTATATTTGTTATTTGTCACTACCAGCAGTGGTATATTAGTCGAATACAGTTGTAGACGTATATCATTTGCGTTTACGCACTCTTTTCTATTATGTGTATATTGTGACCGTTTACCCCGGGGTCCAGATGTGGGTAAACATTGAAAGCTCCATTTATGCCCTAAGTATTGGCTAAGTAATTACTCTTGAATGATAAAATTTTTGTGTGTTTTCCTTGTTGTAATCAATTCTCGATATGGATATTCGTACTTCAATCTTTCAAACCTTTTGAAACCGTTACATGGTAAGAAATTTCTTGTATTATACGAGTATCCGGAGGCAAGCACGGAAAGACTTTTTATATCTGCAGATATAAATAATAAAATACTTTTTCTCCCGTGAAATTCTTTTCACTTCCACTTTTTCAATATAAAGAATGCAACGATTGACGTTTTTAGTGTATGAAAGCTCAAAGCTCTATAAATTGAACGGTAAATAAAAATGTGCTTTCACAGTTCAGTATTTTTTGGAAACCAAAACCGCACCGCCATGCCTGTCGTGTGGCTCAGCGGCTTCATTTCCATCGCATATCAATTGAATTTCAAATGAGCTTTTTCATTGACCAGGTTATTGTTCCAATTAACTATAGCGTTTGCATTATTGACGAAGATTACCAGGTCAAAACTCGATGGTTTGTACCATTTAGTAAAGTAATTTATCAAACCATAAGCCTTATGGTAAGGAAATATCTCGTTTGAGAAGAAAGGCCTTAGAGAAGTCGTGCCTCGGCGACAGACTCGCTGTCTTCTACGATGTAGACTTACGAGTAAGATTATGTCCGGTACGAAGAGTTATTACACATCTGCCTATCATTGGCATTGTGGGAAGAAGCGAAAACAATATTTCTTTAGAAAGAAACGACATTTATTTTTATTTGGTGATAACAACTAAAAAATAAAAAATATATTATCTGCTTGTAAAATGTTGCAGTAATCACGGCCGAATTTAAAAAAATAAACATTGGTATCTCTCATTCAAAATCAGAACTGCCCAAAAGAGCCTTTCTCAATCCTGGGAGAGTAGTGGCGACGGTTGAAGAATTTGCGTCCTTTTTAGGAAGGGAACTCAGGTGGATCCTATGGGTAGTTAAGACGGGGAGTAACTCCTTCTCCGTCTTATTTTTCTTAACTAAAAGTTATTATATGGGTTATATAATATTATATAACCCATTTAAAAGGAGTACCATAGCCCTCTATTCACCGGAGATATATTTAGGTGCCTACTTCTCAGATGTTTGAGTCCATCGCTGTTTTTTCAATCACGTCGATACACACGTCTTTGAATTTATTCTAAAATATTTTACTGGTACAGTCGGGACTTCAATTTGCAATATTTGCGTGACCTTCATCACCTACAATAACTACTCAAACTCAGGCACGATGGCTGTGTATTGATGAATATGTACATATTCCATATAAAATATATTTAAAAACACCGTACATTGAATAAGGTGTTTTTACGGATAAGTTTTGTCTTTTATCATTACTCTTGTGTTCATTACAATGTGTGCTATTAGTTTAGCTACCGTTTTGATTTAATGCTGTTTTCTCCATGTACGAACTCATTGGAGGATATATTATTTACGAGTTAACTTTTGGTGGAAACTGTACCCTCTCCAATTAGGTAG
This sequence comes from Drepana arcuata, assembly GCA_016069955.1. Taxonomy (NCBI): domain Eukaryota; kingdom Metazoa; phylum Arthropoda; class Insecta; order Lepidoptera; family Drepanidae; genus Drepana; species Drepana arcuata. The sequence continues at coordinate 56,742 of JACCPG010002401.1, read as the reverse complement.
TATGACATATTCGGTAATTGAAAGTAGGATGTAAACATTAATATTTTTATGGTAACGATGATTTGCAGATTGAGGCTGGAGCCCAAGTAGGTACCAATAAGGGTTAGTATTTTCCTTTAAAAAACTTGACCAAGTCAAGCCAACCTGGTGCGGTAATGTGCATATATTACCTATATAGCATTGGGAATAGACTAAAGTCAAATCTCCTTTAGGATTATAAATCTACAGTTACATTTATCAACTTCTTTATATATGCTCACCGGTTACCTGTACTTTTAATGTTACTACTATCTTTGGTTGCATGATCAATTTGATCTAGGTAATTCAAACGTTCCTCTTCTTGTTACAGACACAATTATAATATATATGTTTTGTCAATATCACTAATATACTTATAATTTTAGTATGTCCAATGTAAAACCCTTACTTCATCCTTATAATCACATGCTTATTGATATCAGTTGCTTTCCAAATTTAATAATTGCAAATTCCAATTAAACTCATTTGTCAAATCTCTCTATCATACCACGAATTTCCGTACGATTGTTCCCCAATGAATTGGGAAAACTGGCGTGTTCGGAAGCGCCACAATATTTTGTTCCTACACGCAGTGCAGTGCAAACATGCCGCGTGCGATTGGATCGTTATCGATACCCTTTCATTTCCGAATGTCCGACACGTGGAAATTACTAGTCCATCCAAAGCGGGCATGTAGCTGCCGCATTGCTATTCCATGGCCCATGTTTTTTCACATACATAGACAGAAAACAACAAAGACTCCAGTTTTTACGACACTATTTCGCTGACAGCTTCAGGTACAAGGAAACCTCGGCACATTTGTATGGTAACAGATTGTGCATGAAATATTTGGTTCAGTACATTTATTTACATTTTTTTAATCTAATAATTAGATTTAATTTTTAAATCTATATCTCGCTTATATCTATTATCGGTATCGGTAACCGCTTAACAGCAGACGGGCTTGACGTTTGATAGTCAATTCGTGGTATACAAAATATTTTGTATACCACGATTAGAATGGAAAAAAAGGGTTATATACTATTAGTATAGTATATGACTATAATGAATGGCAACAATTTAAATAAAATACGATCACGCGGCGGGTACTATACCCGCACCCTCCGATATGTAATTTCCGTGTCACGAGATTTTATATTTGCGGTATTTTTTACTCTCATTTGCATAAGTAAACAAGGCTTTTAATAAATTGTGAGACTTTCATTCATTTTATTCAGTGACAACTGCTGAAATGATTGCGTTTCGGGCTTGCGGGCAAATGATTCGGAAAATATATTTAGGAGATGTAACCATAAGCTATTCGAGCTTAAATTAGGATATTCCGAGCATATTTGCCCATAATGTCCGAGCACTGTGACCGACGGCACGACATCTGTCGCTATTGTACTGCCCTATAATAACTACCAACGTGTGTTCAATTCTGTACACTTACTGATCAAACGAGAAAGAATATTAAGAGGACATTACTGGTCGTATACATACAATGCAGCTCGAAGGACCAAAGCTTAAAGGCGTCGCAATTTAATTACATGATTCTCATCTCATATCATCATACCTTCCTACAAGGGTCACGGAAGGGTTAGGCAAAGGTATATAGGTAGTATGCATTAGCCTACTTTCCGTAAGAGATATATTATAGGTGCCAACGTGACAGATGGCGAGTGCATCGCCGTTACTGAAGCACGTCAATACATTCACCTTTGAATTCCTTTTAAAGCGTATGCAGGCTTCCTATCGATATTTTCCTTCACCGTAAAGCTCGTGGTATGACTGCTCCCTCTACTTTAGTTCAGAAAAACTGATTGGTACAGTTGGGACTTAGGCTTGTAATATTGGTGTTGCAAGCAAATATTTGACCTACTCGACCATCACTGCTTCTATACTAAATATCCATCTTATCCAAGTCGAATATTTTCTTCTTAACATTTAAATAAATATTTCTACCAAAATGAATCCAAATGCAAACTTACATTTTCAAATCACCTACGTTATGGTGTTCATTAGAAGGCGTAAGCGGCTTAGCACCAGCTAAGGTAATTGGAAGCAATTCACAGTTCATTCGTAAGCCTGAAATAAGGGGCCGTTTGAACCAATAAAAATAATAAATGCTGCAGTAATTTTTCTCTTGGCTCAATAATGCTGTTGTCATATTTTTGCGCTTTTTGTGAAAACCTCAGCTAGAAAAAAACTCGATGACGGTAATAACGACGCGAAGCATAAGCTATAAGCGTCTGTATTTGTTTGCATTAGGTGCCATAACCGTTATGCTTATGGTACTAAAGTTCGCCTGTAGAGTGCTCTCCATAAAAGGCATCTATTATTTACATTTGTCGGGCTCGGTACGGTTTTTGTTGTATAAAACTTTTTGCATGTTGGCGTAGAGAGCAGTGCATTTCCCTGATGCCTCTTAATGCTTGTCTAATGCTCCGCAGCTCTCTACTCCTAAATTTTCACCTCAACCACGTACAGACGGAGACAAAATATGACACGGCGTTTTTTGTATTCGCACTTCAGACATTCGTGAAAGTCCTTTTGGATTATTTGCTAACGGAATTTTACTTAGATATGTAAAGTTTAAACTTGAAGGTATCTATTCTCAGAACTTTTTAAGAACTCTTATCATAAATATTAAACTTTTGACCATATTCAACTCCCTGTAGCTTAATTTTGATAAATATGTATAGTTTCCATTTACTTTGTTATGTTATGTAAGCATTGAATATGAGAATGTATTTCGACATTGACTTAATTTAAAATCTTGAGAAAAGCCAAGCAAACTAATAAGAGTAAGTAAGAGGTTCCACAAAATTAACAAACAGCGGTTAGAATACCGCATACGTATATCTTGCGACATGTTCATTTCTGGAATTCTACTAAATATAAAACTTATTATTTTGAGTTGTAGAGGTTTAGTGGTGCTAAATCAATATTATAGGTTCAAATACTGGATGAAGCACTGAGTTGCCAGCAAACCTGCAAATGCTTAAAAATAAATTCAAAGAAGTAAGTAAGTACGTTTAGTCGTTCCTTCAGAAACAGCGGTGAAGTCGCAATCTGTCACATTGCCACATAAATATATCACCAGTGAAAAGGGGGTTCCCACTTCGATGAAATTGTGGGGGGGGGAAGATATACATAGTTGTACATTATAATATTTTTTATACACGACCAGGTCTTGTATATAAAACTCCAGATACTCAGGTTCAGATCGAGAAACAGTTGTTTCACAATAGAGAGTATTGCTATGCTGCCAATATTCGTATTCTTAGCACGCTTCCATGATTTAGTTGGTCAGTTTAGTTTTTTTTATTGAAATTTATAAAAAGAAACAAATGAAAATTATTAAAACATGGTAATGCGATTTTGGTTCATTGGCAACTACTATGTGCAACAAATATAGATTTTATGTATTTTAAAAGTATTTTTCTTAGAAAGGATGAGTGAAGAAAGATTGAACGAAACAAAACAGATATACAAAGCAAAAATTTTGTGCAAGAAGAGGCAGAGGAAGACCACGTTCCAACTACCTGGATCAAATAGATCGGACTCTCACGGACGGTAACGTTAAGAGTACTCGAAACCGACGAGCATGTAATGAAGAGACTGACGAGCATGTATGAAGACTGTGGACGAAGCGAAAGAGGTATGTAAGTCTAGAGAGAACTGGCGCTCTATACTCTCTGCCTACCCCGTTAGGGACTTGGCATGATGATATGTATGTATGTAGTTTAAAAGTAATGTTCGTTATATTTTATGTATTCACCTTGACGTGCATGCATTCAAGACATTTTATATAATATAATTTTCTACATCTACCTCCACCTCTGCATACATTACGTAAATGCAGCGTATTTGAATATGGAGCTCAAATCATATTAATGATCAAATGCAAGTGAAGCGTGGGATACCCATTTCTCGATCGCAGTGAAATTTTCACAATGTCTGCACTGGCTGATATTCCATCGCTTAATATTCATGTCTAGCACGACGGCATCTTTGCTTCCATAGCCAGATATTAGATATTCGTTCCTCAGCAGAAACTTCGGAATTAGTAGGTATCTGAATGCTCAAGTTTGCTTTCGCTGAAACGTATGTTATCCTAATAATTGTATGTATTCTCTTGGGTTTAACATGCTTACGCTCGTACTGAATTAATTTGATCGTGTACATCGATAGACTGCCTTAATCGGGATTACGGTTTGATTTTGTATTACTTTACTCGTCTCTTGAGATTTTAACGTTGTAAAAGGTATCTTTACATAGAACTTATCAATATGACGATAAAGATATTGCTTAAGACTTCAAGATATATAAAAAAAAACATTTGATGAAGGTTCTTCTCAATCTGAATTAGGTAGGTAAAAAGTATAATTTGTTTGTTTGAACGTTCTATGACAAAAAATACGAATCCGATTTAGAATTTATGTTTGCATTAGATAAATATTACATTTATAGATGAAGGCTATAAGAGATATAATATGTCATCATCCCAAAGGAGTGGAAAATCAAATATAATGCGCGTGAAACCACGGGGCAGTATCTGTGTTATATAATATTTAAGCATACTACACTTACATATATAGTCTCCGGAATATTTGAGCCGCGGAAGCTCTTAAGATAATATTTTGAAAGGAAAAATAAAACGTGAATATTTTCTTTGAAGCCCTCGTACATGACACAACTTTTAAGAACTCTTTGCATATGAAGCATAGTAGGTATGCACGGGGTCTTAGCGCGCGAGATTGCACTGCAATAGTTTTGAATGGGAGAAATCCAATCCACTTTAATGTTCGACTAGCTTCAGTCACACACGTGACGGGTTTATGAAGAGCCTTCGATTCGAAGGAAGATGAAATAGTGTAAAAGTTGCGAGGGTATTTTACATAGAGATACCTCTATAAAAACTACTTGTGTGTTCAATATTTTAAAATAATACTCCTACTTTTAAAACACGTCGTACAAAGGTTTGTGTATATTCCTTTCAGAATCCACCGAGGTATTGGAGCAGACACAGTCGTGTTTACATACCCATAACCGTTCTTGAGTTAATAAAGCGATTATAAAGTATAGATATAAAGGAGTCTTGCGTCTCTACTGTGAATGTAATGGCGTATCTAAATAGAGGTAGATTTAGATTAGAATAGAATATTTGCATTTTTATTACGTAGAAGGTGATCACTTAATAATAAGGATTCACTGTAACAATCAAGATAGTATATAATACAAATTATTTACAAAAACAAATCCTTTATTTATTTCTAGATTACTACGAATTCAAAATTCAAAATTTGTGTGAACATAATAAATAAACTTAATTTTCCATTTGCTATTTAGTTTTTTTTTTGTAATCTGATCCAAGTTCATAGTTTTCTTAATAGCATAATATCAATCCCAGTAAATTTTATTAGCATCATTTGGTAGTTTGGTATTAGAGCCGTGGTGGCCGAGTGGGTCGAGCAGTTAGTTGCAACACAAAGAGTGCAAGTTCGAATCCAAACTGTACCAATGAGTTTTTCTGAACTTGGGTACAGTGATTAGTCACACCACGAGCTTAACTCTGAAGAAAAACCTCAAGAGGAAACCTGCATACGCTTGGGAGAGATTCAAAGGCGTACAGGCGACATACATACGCAATAGTCGTGCTTGAGTCACGGCGATGGACTCGCCATCGGTCACGTCGGTACCTAAATGATATCTCTGGCGGAAAGTCGATGTGTGGGTATTACCTATACACCTCTGCATACTCCTTCGTGGGCCCTTGTAGGAATGTGTGAATATATTGTATATCTATATACATATTGGTATTCAATCGCTATATATGTACCTAAATTATTATAATTAAATAAAAAAAATACAAAGAATTAAACATAATTACATTTCGGAAAGTCATGTCACTAATGTATACGTCGCTAATGCCTTATTACAGCTTAGTAAAAAAGGTCAATTAAAATAATGCGTGTTTTGCTTACAACAAAACATTAACCTATATAGTTGAAAGCATTGGAATGCTCGTTATCAAGAACCGTTTATCGATAATGTTAATTAAGCGCAAATTAATTTCTAATAAGGTTAAGCACGTGTTGTTAAAAAGCCACTTATAAATTCATCGTCACACTCCGGATACAAAACGCTTACCCATGAACAAACTGGGATTAATTATAAATTTATATGAAAGTTTAATATGAGAGAACTGGCGCTCTATACTCTCTGTCTACCACGTTTGGGACTCGGCGTGACCATATGTACGTATGTAAGTTTAATATGATTACGTCGTGCGTCAGTTTTTTATACTTATTTATTTATTGTTTGCAATTGCACGACGACGTGGCCATGTACGCAAATTTGGACAATAAATAAAAGTAAAAAGATATATTTGAGTAATAATAAATAAGGATAGTTATACATTTTTCACCGAGAAGAAGATGGCTTCTTCCTGCGTATGCCAGACACTCATTTTAATTTCATTCAAAATCACCTTTATTTAATGTTTTTACGTTTTCAAACATTGGTACTAGTCTCTTATTCTGGTCATATATAAAGAAAATATTCGTGAGTAATTTTATAGTAATTCTATTATTTATATAGTTAGACTAGAGAAATTTATATATTATATTTCTATAAGTAAACATTGGTCAATTCAGTCTTCTGAATTAGAATAGGTACTTAAAGTAACATCCAATACTTACTAAAGATAAAAAAATTACATACATTTTAATGACACAAATATTCTTCAATATAACGCTAAATAAAGTGTACTTTTTTCCATAAAAAAACTCTATAAAAGAATCAACACATTGTAATCGCAAACGATCATATTGAACAAGATTGATTACTCACCTCTAATAACTTCCCCCGTGAACAATAATTTTTGTCATTTTTTGCAATATCATTGGGCGCTCGTTAATAAATGCTTCGTTCGATATCATTCGGATAGCGTTATATAAAAATAACTTTTAATAAGTGTTCGATTATTGTCTAGGTAAAGTTTTCAAGATTGGTAATTAATCAAATATTTTATGCGATCTTTTCACTATATAATAATAATAATAATTTATTTATTTATCAGATAACTAAATCCATTTCTTGTTAGTAAACATAATCTTCTACCTTATCTACTAGGTTAGTACAAATAAATTACAGATACACACAATAACATATATAAGATCCAATTTATTTTAAACTACACTTATGAATCCAAGATTATAATATTATGAATCAAAAGACATGCTACCACAAAAATATTTGTGTTTTAGCACAATGCTTATAATCACTAGTAATCATATGATACATACGTACATATCATCACGCCGATTTTTCCTTCCGCATTGAGTTAGGACGAGAAAAAAACCTATTTCCCTCCCGTACAGGACTATTTTGCTTTATCGATAACCTTGGAATTTAATTTCATAATCAAAATCATAAGAAAAAGGTAGGTATATAAATTGAATATCTGTATTATTATTTTCAATGTATCATATACGTTGCAGATTTGTGCAAGCTATGGAGGGTTCATTTCATTAATTGGCGGTTTATGTTTATACCTATACGTTCACAATAATAATTATTATATTCCGGCCTTCCCACAAATGACTCCGAACGCGTAAGCATAATTTTTCTACGCAAGACTTAACACGTCTTTGAATGTATCGTGAAGTGAAGATATATAGAGGTAGGTATTGATATTCTTAATTTTGCAGACAATACGAAGAACAATCGAATCACACTACATTATTCTGTTTAAAAAACCTTATGCATACTAATGTTATGAATGCTATATTAAGTCTTAGCCAAATTAAACAAACCAATCTAAGCTTAACCAATTTTGATGTATTTTGGTCCTTGGGTCGTTGTATTAGGAAAACGACATAGGCTACATTTAATTGCGAATATAAAACATGAAGGGGTTGAAATATTGATGAAGCATTATGGGGAAACTATCCAATACAGACAACAAATGGGAACCAGGAAGAAAATATTAAGTCTCAAATATAAACTTGACAAACGTATAGTAGGTGTACTCAAAGGTTTACGTTCTTTGGTTTTTCCGTAACAAAGTGGACAGGCAAGATAAGCTGTCCATAATAAAAGGGATTACTTGATCCGGCAAAATCTAGGACGTGCGAGGAATAATTCAAAAGCCTTATAAAACTTTTAATCATCACTTTAGTCGAAATGGTGTAGTGAGTGCGTATAAAAATTATGTTTCACTTTTTGCAAAATTTCACAACAACGGCGTGAAATCGAGTTACAGAGCTGTGTGAATTAAAACTTGGGCAATTTAACTTTTTGTGGCTCCTCAATTACTTCTTGAGTTTTGCAAATCTTTAATAACTTTATGAAAGAATTTGTTTCGACAGGCTCGTTTATACGGTTAAATTGTTTCAGAAAATTATGTAAATGTCTATTATTCCTTTTTCTTTATAACACTTGGATCGCAAACAAGCATTCGGTCCGCCTGATGGTAAGCGGTTACCGCCGCCTATGGACGCTTGCAACACCAGGGGTATCACTCGCGAGTTGCCAACCCTGCAGGAATCTTTTCACACCCTTCTTGAAGAACTCCATGCTGTACTCTCAAGGGAAAATCTCAACAGGGAGCTCATTCCACAGCCTGAGCGTTCGCGGAAGAAAACTCCTTTGGAAGCGCACAGTTTATTTACAAAATACAGTGGTATAACTTACTACTTACAGATAATATATTTGACCCAAATCGCTATCTCGCGGCAACATGCCAAGAACACTAGCAGCATTGCCACGCTGGATTGCTATTATTATTATTATTATTTTATTATTCTAACATTTGCTGCACTTTAATAAGAAACCACCAGAGATATATTTTAGGTGCTTAGTTGCTTGAGGTACGTCGATGGACCTGCCAACGTGAAAGAGGGCGGGTCCATCGCCGTAACTCAAGAACGACTATTCATACGCCTTTACGTATTGCTTCTCAGACGTATGCAGATTTCCTGCTTTCCTTCACTGCGAAGCGCGTGATGTGACTAAAAACTTGACTAATACTTAAGTTCAGAAAAACTCATTGGTACAGTCGGGATTCGAACTTGCGATCGTTGTATTCCAGGCAACTACTACAACCACTCTGCCACCACGACTGTATTACTTTTGAAATGAAACAACACATTGCACTTATGTAGAACGAAAATAAATAGGAAGTGGGTATAATATATAAACTAAACGAACCTTGAATTTAATTACATTCAAATATATAAACTAAACGAACCTTGAATTTAATTACATTCAACTAACAATACTTTATGATGAACAAAAGATACAAATAACTCGAAATTAATACAAATTGTATCAAGTTGCTCGATAAAAGTAAAAGTTAGTTAAAACGCAGATCAGGAACGGTCGATATCCTTTCCATTATGCCTGGCAACAAAATAAATGACCGTTTTCATTACACTCGACACTACAGGCGGTCGATGGGCGATTTGCAAGGGCCTCTAATGGAGCCGATCTAAATAAGCAATTTAAATGGCCTATTTTATGTATGTCTATAAATAAATGCCTACGAACATGCTTTGTAAAAATCTAAGCTAGGTAATAATAGAAAAATGCAAGAACATTTGGAATCACTAACTAAATCAGAATTAATTATCTTGACACGGTGTCGGAACTAGATAGCTAATATTTATTTTTATTTATTTATTTTAAAAAATACACATTAGAACGGCCAGTAGCCAATTACTCTAAATAGTTAAAATTATATACACAGCATATACACAACACAAAAGAAAATATATAAAACAACATTCATACAATCGCCTCCCAATACTCCAGACATGCCGACATAATAGTCTGCCATCCATCCGCAAACAATACGCAATCAGAGTTGGACTCCAAGAGATCATTGAACGCAGAGAGAGTGCGAGGGACGGGAGAGTATGATCGCGACTTACAAGCCGATATGGAAAAGAGCCATTTACAAAAAATACAAATTAATTAAAATAAAGGGTAACTTTATAATTAAAGCTTTTGTTGCATGTCTTCTTCCTTGTTCTAATTAAATAAAATGGACACATTGTATAATAGTCATAAAAGAGGAATATGATTTAAAGTCTGCAGAAATTTTATGATATAATTTTTCCAGTAGAGTACCTTAACAAATGCAGTTTTATTACAAATGGAGGCAGCAGTAAAGTTCGGAATATCGTCTAGTGATAACAAGTCCTGTCATTTTTATAACGCGTATACCAGTCACGGTGAGCTACCACTCTCCCCGAACGAGTTCCAGCGCAGTGTGATAAAAAGGTAGTTTGTCAGACGAACATAGTTCTTACACCATTGGACATAATGTGAAGACCTGAAACGCTCTATGCAAACGGAGCTTTGTCTTGGAAACTTGAACAGTAACAAATCTTTTATTTTCTTTTCTGGTTTAATGACGTGTACGACAATCTCTCATCTGGCATTATAAAGGAAATGGTTTAGATCTTTTTTCTACAGGACACTGTGCTAATAACTCAACTTTATCTGTTGAATATATATTAAAGTTATCTGTGTTTTGATAAAAGGGGAGCTTGTATAAATATTTCCGGGTTTTAGAATAGGATGCTGAATTCATTCGCATTCATTATTCGAGTCGAGACGTCACGCTGCGTCCCGACCATGTTTGTAGCCGTCACAGACGGGCGTGCTACACTTGAGGTTCAAATTAATTACAAACACAATAATCAAACATTTACAGGGCTTCACTATTGAAACATGACACTTGTCAGTGTCAGAAACTTGAATAATTAACGTTTAAGTCGAATGAAATGCCTATATCACTTATACTCATTTCTCAATACAATGTCTTAATTAAAGATTCAAACAATGAGTAGCCGAAAACAAAAATATACAGTGAGTAGATTCTATCTAATTAACCTCATACCTTAATTCTTTATTGAAGAAATACACATGTATATATGTATTGTACAGCCTAAATACAAATTTCAGAATCATGTCACGTTAAGATGCCAAATTTTTTTAAATGGCCAATTTTATTGGTTTCGGGTGTAAAAATCGTCTGACGGTCGCTCACAATGGTTTAACGTTAGTGTTTAAGACACGGTTACGCTCTGTTGAACCTTAGTATCCCACACAACCAGGAAAATTATTCATTGAATATTTTGTCAACATAATATATAGTGAGAATACATATTGTCGCTTTTTATTAAATACTTTTGTAGTATTACAAATGTTTCGGTTTTCAAGAATATAAAAGATAAGCTGTACCATCGATTAAATTTCATGGTCAGAGTTCCTAACTACAAGCTTGAGGTCGCGGGTTCAAATCCTGCTGAGGGCAGAGATTTGTGTGATGAACAAGAGTATTTGTAGCTTAGTCTCGCACCTCCTGTGCGTATATAACCATCTACATAAATATATACATCGTTATCTAATTACCATAGCTTTGCTTAATTTGGGGCTATTTCAATTCGTGTGATATTTGTTCCCAGGTATTTATTTGATAAAAGAGAAAATGGGCATTATATGTCATAATATAATACCTACTCGGTTTTTGCCAGAGACATATTATGTAGGTTTAAACATGGTGGATTGCCACCGAACCGTATTGTTTGCACAATACGGATTTGTTTTTTCCTGTGAATCGTAAGCTCGTGGTGTAATGAAACTATACAATTCACTAAATAAAAAACTTAATATCAACCCATTTAATACATTTTAATGTAAAAAGGCGATAGTATCGTGGATACAATCTATATATGGATAAAAAAAATATTTTTTTAAAGTTTTTTTTAAACAAGACTTCATTAACCTAACCTCAATAATAATAACCCATTAAATATACACACATACACACGCGTACACGCACGCACACACACACACACACGCAAACACATGTACACACACACACACAAGCTCAACTTATTTTGTATTCAGTTTTATTATTATTGTACAAAACTATGTAAAACAAATCGGCTGCAAGAGCGTTGGCAACCTGCAACAGGTATTACTTACTAGGATTGTCATCACTAAATGATTGTTATATAATAAATTTATTTTTATTTAATGAGAGAAAATAAGTCCATCAACTTAAGAAAAATTAATTGGTACAGATCTCTGCGTATGAATCAGATATCTAGGCGTTGTAGATGACTACTTCACCGAATTAACTTCACTCGGTTTCTTTATGCGCAACAAACATGTCTCAGCATTTGTAAAGTTATGTCTTGCTTAGAATTTTCAATACACCATTTTATTGTTTATTCTGAACCAACACGACGATCATGAATAAAACTACAAGAGTGGCTTTCATGCGAATAAGAATCTACTCCACTGGTATGAAATTTACATTGAACAGACGCGAAAAAATTTCGAATAAAAGAATTATTCATAAAGCTCTTCGACAAATAGGCGGAAAGATGTGAGACAGTATATATATTAGTAACTTCAATAATATACATACAGATTTTTTAATTTTTTCTTCTCTTATTATACAAGGATTACTGGCGGGTATGCAGAGGTGTAACAGACAGTGAATGCGGAAGTGATTTTAAATCACGATTACAGACCCATTCAGCCACGCAGGCTCTTCTGATATTATGTATGAGAACAATAATTCAAAACAATCCCCCCCCCCCGAAGGGGTAGGCAGAGGTGTATAGGTAATACCCACACACCCACTTTAACTACTAATCTAATTTGATTTAGTCAAATGTAACTAATATAAGTATAGATCTTTGTGAGAACGAATTTATGGATCCGTAAGTCAGTCACGTATCAGAGGCTGAATATATTTGATTCAAATATGCAATGGATGGAAAGTAACTTAGACGCAAAAAGGTTCCTTAAAATGTAGCCTGAATGGAAATATTAACATTGCCTTTTATTCCTAGCAACTGGCGTGAACGAGGGTGGGATAGTAAACATGATGAAATGCACGTTAGCAACATATCGAAAGGATGAGTGACGGAAGAATAATGAAACAGATATACAATGCGAAAGTGTGTGTAGAAGCAGACGAAAACCAGGTTTCAACTACCTAAATCGAATTGATTGGACCATCGGATCATAGATGGAAACTAAAAATTTAACCAACGAACACGTTTGAAGAATCTGATAAAAGAGGTATGTCTTGAGTCTTAAGAAGTGACACTCCCCTCTCTCTGCTTACCTCGCAGGGAAGTCACTGATCTTAGCAATTGTCTTTAAACTCCGAGTAAACCCGCAGGATCCAGTTAGTTAATGGGGAACCCTGAAAGCAACATGCTTAAATTACGAAATCTAAAACAGAGTCGTTGCCCAAGGGAAATTCATTGCTGATTCTAAAACTTTTCTCTCAATAAAATTAAGCGACGATAAATTCTTATCACGTGATTTTTTTTAATTGAATGGCTCATTCATATTATATTATTTTGAATTTAAAATGTATTCATGATTCTATCAAAGACCTAACATTTCTTTGATGTTCCATAAGATATGATTACGTTTTACATAATAGTATCAAGTCCTGTATGTAATACGTATATCAGTCATAGAAAAATAATAGAAAGGTCCCAATTTTTTTCTATAAACAAGAAAGGAAAATAAATAATAATAATAATATATCCTCACGCCTTCCCACAAGGGTCCTCGAAGGGGTAGGCAGAGGTGTATAGGTAATACCCACACACCCACTTTCCGCCAGAGGTATATTAGGTGCCAACGTGACAGATGGCGAGTCCATCGCCGTTTCTCCAACACGACTATACATACGCCTTTGAATTTCTTCTCAGACGTATGCAGGTTTCCTCTCGATGTTTTCCTTCACCGTTAAGCTCGTGGTGTGACTAATCACTGTACTTAAGTTCAGAAAAACTCATTGGTACAGTCGGGATTCGAACTTGCGACCTTTGCGTCGCTCCACTCGGCCACCACGGCTTTAAAAAGAAAGGAAAATAGCTGTGATTATATGGTGATATATGTATATACATTATATTATATATATCTATATTAATCTGCCTACCCCTACCCCTTCGGGGACACTTGTGGGAAGGCGTGAATACATATTTAATATAGCTATAGTTAAATTACTGGACTTTGTACCGTCACCGTTAATCAATCACGACTATACATACGTCCTTTATTTCATTTCCTCTCAAACGTATGCAGCTTTCCTCTCGATGTCTTCCGTCTTCGTCTCTACGTCTCTGTTTGTGGTAGACAACAACATGACTATAGAATGAATACGTGACTATATTCATACCAACTACATGACCGTCTACTATTTCGTTCACAGTACCATGTTCCGTACCATTGCCAGATGTATTTCAGCTCGTAGTACTCAGAATAGACTGAAACCTGGCTGTCATACAAAAGGTCACAGATGCGATACGATACGATATTATTCTCAGTTGATCTATGCGTTAAAGCTATCTACAATGTGATGCGATATTCCAAGTACGTAAATTCAATACCGATGTACATTGCCCAATGCCCTCTACATTATTTCATTAAATATTTCAAGTACTCTATCATGTATAGGTATGCGTATTACAACGACCACTGCGAAAGAGCCTTTTCTATAAAAAATAATTTCAATCCTTTCTTATCATTACGATACACTAGCAATGGTGCCTTTATCGTCACATTTAGTCCTTCGAGCCGGATATGGCTATGCTCTTGATGAGCATCGTTTAAATTTCGAATACCCTTTTCTTATCTTAGTGCAACATTTACTTAGTTTGAGATAAGGTAAATAAATCGTTGTTGAATTTGTCCTACGATATTAATATTAATATTCATTGAACATACTTTGGGTGGCAGTTTTACTTGTTTAATAATAATAAATAATATATCCTCACGCCTTCCCACAAGGGTCCCCGAAGGGTTAGGCAGAGGTGTATAGGTAATACCCACACACCCCACTTTCCGCAGAGGTATATTATTTTTGATAATGCTTTGGTATCTAAATCTTTACTTTTAAGATAAATAAAAGTTGTATGAAAACTAGCAGTGCATCGCAGTTTTACCCTCGTTTAATCTAATGACATTAAACGACGAGGCTCGAGCATTCGGGATTTTTTCTGTTATTCCTATGTTTTGCTCCAGACAGTGTTCCAAATTTCTTTCCAAAAAAAATAAGTGTATATTAAGTGCTAATTGTGTATAGAATTATTGTGGGCATTATGTGCTGCACATTATTTAAGCAATGTAATTTACGGCTCAATGTGGAAAAACTATTCCTCAACGAACTAAGCTGCTCCCGGCTATTCGTACCAAGCTTCATGTGAAATACTTTGGTATAAATATTTACATGGAATCTACTGCAGCGTTTTGTTATCAAAGTAACCATACGCATGCCTGTGTTCTGGACTTAATAACTTTATTGCAATTCCGAGGGGCAATATAGCTCAGAAGACTTGAAACATTGCTTTGTTTCACTTTGAACTCGCAATTTATAAGTATATATAATTTGAAATGACTTAAAGGGCAGGAAAATGGAAAATTGTTTACTTTAATAGTGATTATTTGTCCCAAAATAATTATGAATAGAAAAAACATATACCTAAGTAGAATCAAATACGTTACGTTTTACATATAAATTAGATAGTATATCTACATATTTACTGTATCATCATTTGTCATATGAATGCGCAAACAATTTGAATCATTTATGACAATTTGCGAGTATTAAAATATCTATTTTTTTACGACTTATGTCAGGCATAATAATCTGTGGAATGCAAATTTATTGCTACTACGTTCCGTATAGGTACGTACGCTCATTTCTTGATAACAGTAATTAATAATTTATTTATGTATTTACTACTGTGCGTGTATTTAATCTGCCTACTCCTTCGGGTAATCCAGGTGGAAGGACTTCTGGTGAAGGTCATTTGTTTCACCTACAAATCGTTCAGGGCTACCATATGCGTTAGTACAGTGTAATGTAATATATATTTAACATATTATTGTTGCGACACAGATTGGATTAAAGGAATATATACTTAAGAGGATATTGTTAACCCCAACATAATTGAATCCCAAATAAATAAATGCAACTTGATAGTTTAACCTCAATAGTTTGCGCATAAGCATTGCCGTCTCATTGACTTACAAAATAAAGTGTTGATAGCTACGACTCCCGGTTTCATGTCACGTACAGAGTTTACTTTTTCTATCTTCTCTGTTGAATTCAATTACGAGTTACAGGCATTGGCGGGGTAAACGATTTTGTTGGAACAGATGACTTAGTTTCCTTTCTTATTTCAAGTTCATAAATTGCCCCGCGGAACACTTGGGGCAGGTTGATTTAGCGACTGGTTGCTCATTGATTGTAAAGGGGCGAGTGAGCTGAACCTTATCTGTCTGTCCATTGCTACAGTTACAGTTAAAGTTAAATGGGGCTTGAACTGCCATTGAGCTAGTCCTGTTATGTTTCTGCTCTTGAATAAATTTTGTTATATAAAGTAAGGATAGATTTAGACTATAAGTCAACTGTGCTAGTATCTCAGGACATTGATAATTAAATTACCCTTAATTAAGTGTTTTCATAAAACGAATTCATAATAGGTCACATACACATCCGTGTCATTGTTTTACTACTGAGTTTGTTGCCACACCTAGCAGGTCATCGCTAGTTACTCGTATATTTACCATTAATTTGCCAAATAAGTTGGCGGTTCACCTGATGATAAGAGGAAGCCTATAGACGCATAAAATACTAAAGGCATCGATCGCGTATTAACCTAAAAACCCTTCATGATACTTTTGGGTTTCTGCGATGATTAAGGTTTCCTGCAGAGAAATTGCTGTACTGGCAGAAATAGGGCCCGATCGTCCATTATGCTGGCGACGAACAAGAGAAATCTCTGGCAATTCTTACGCCTATACGTTACGGAAAACTCTTACAATCAGGCTATAATTGTATGGCATGTTCGTTGTACAAAAAAATCACCACCCTCTTTTTGTGTCTATTTGAATGTTTCTTTTAACGAATGCGGAAGCTTGCCTCCAAAAACAACAGTACTGTCTCCAAAGAAAATTTTAATACAAATCACCCCCATTTATATGCTTGATAAGGCACTAAAGAACCGCCATAAAATTAAGCACGGAACTCGAACCGTAACAATCCAAGCTCGTACATAAAGAGAAAATAAACCTACGGAAGCCTGTACCGCACAGGCATTAGAGTTCAACAGCCGTGGTTCATTTTAAATCGCGAAAGCATTCGTGAAAAGGCGCACCTAGACAAATGAGCATCTCGCTTTTTTAAGTTGGCTTAAAAAGTTTAACGAACCGTGAAATGTATTACACACGAAATCCTTTGTAATTTATATCATATGAATGTGTAGAAATGAACCGATAGGACAAGTATCATAGACATCAGTATACAGAAGTTATGGATCGTTTTATATTCCTAATAAAGCCATAACTACGTTCATCGCGGTCCCAATAGATTTTTATTATTGGCTTACGATATATCAGGAAAAGGTATATTGCTATAAAAACCCTGCAATGAAAACCATGTGACGCCAGGGCTGAAATATAGCTCAATATTTTACCTGGTCTCATCTTCTTGCTCTTCAGGATAAGCTAGGTTCGGTATGTTACTTGAGTCATAGTAATAAAATAGCATTTATGGCAGGTACTTTTAATTTATTTTAATTTGAGAAAACTGTGCAAAATAATATTAACTATGCATATATATTTTACGTGCATTCTGGCACAGCTAGAGTTGAGGCTGCTTGCTTAACCAACTGATGGTTGAAAACCAAATTAATAAAGAAATAAAAAATACTAATGCAAAATCTTTTTTCTTCATTCTAACTTCCAATTATCGTATTATCAAAAGCTACAAGGTTTTTTTACAAACAAAACTGTTGGTTCAATATAGAAATTTTATTCTTCAAAGGAAGGAAAAAATCATTACTTTACACAACTTTAAATTTACACAAACTTTTTATTTTATTTTAATCGTATAATACTGTCTATAGAGGCGTAAATTATAGCTCCGTCTGCTTCAGTAGCAACACCAAAAATATTATTATCATCATTTTGACATAACTGCTCAATATTAGTAATTCCTTTAATACTGTGAAGTCCGCTTGGGGTTGAAAAGAATATATTTCCTAGTATGTCACTGTGGAATTAACCGAGTGATCACCTAAATTAATAACTTTCTTCGAAGAAAGTTCCAGAACAAACAGTCCTGAGGAGTTTGCGTAAAATATATTGTGATTATTATCAATAGCTAATAGTCTCACCCTAGTTCCAATCAATTCGGGCATATGGCTTACTTTACCATTGTGATATACATAGGCTTCTTCTTGAATAGTTGTAAAATATATATCATTCTTGAAATACAGTTGCCAGATCATTTTATTCGTGATTTTAAGATCCACAGCCCTCTTTGAAACTAGGTCAAATTTGTAAATGCCTTTACTTCCGAGATAAATAACATGGTCCTTATTATCGACAGCATTGGCGAAACCTTGATGGATGTCTGGTATTGTTCCAAATTCTTTGGTATTCAAATAAGCTGATTTGAAAACTTCACTTGTTTCCACAGAATAACTGAAAAATAGCGTGTTGGATTTATAATCGATTGCCAATTGATACGGACTTGTCAGGTTATCTTTGAAAACCTCTTGGGTACAATTTCTAGTATGGGCTTCAGCTGAGCTGAAAACAGCTAGCTGTAATAATAAATAAGCAGCAAACAAAAACATCTGCAAAAGGAATAACAGACGATATTATTTATTAAAATGAGCTAGATATCAAAAAGGGACGAACAATTTACAAGCAGGCAAGAAAAAACATGCCTAGAAATTACATAGTTCGGACTGTTGAATAAAAATCAATACATATTCAGATTTCTATGGCTGGTCTTGACTTAAATTTCATCACCGTGCAGTTAATGTATAAAAACCTTAAATTAATAAACGCCTTAAGCGGTAATGAGGAGATCCGTAGGACAAAAACCAAGGACCAAAGTTGCCGGCATAGCTCGTAGGATTAGCAAGCTTAAGAGGCAATAGACAGGCAATATTTTTTGTATACCATATGGGTGACAAACAAGCGTGCGGTCCGCCTGATGGTAAGCGGTTACCGCCGCCGTTGGAAGCTTGCAACACCAGGGGTATCACTCGCGCGTTGCCGACCCTGCAGGAATCTTTTCACACCCTTCTTGAAGAACTCTATGTTGTACTCTCCAGTCTATATAGCGCGAAGATCGGACGGCCGATGGAGCAAAACGATTCTGGAGTGGAGACGACGAACTGGTAAGCGCAGTTTGGTACGGCCACCTACCAGATGGGTCGACAATCGGGAAAACCGCTGGGCCTCGTTGGTGGATGCAGATGGCATCGGTTCGGTCGCGCTGCAGATCGATTAGAGAGATCTTTGTTCAGCAGTGGACAGAGATAGGCTAAATTTTATTTCTATTTAAGCAGTAAATATTATATAATTATAAAATACACGCGCTACTTACGGTTTAGTTACTTGCAATAAGAACCATGAGTGAAGTTAGAAGTTAACCATGTTTACTTCCGTACTTTATATAGGTATTGTGTATATTAAGGTGACTAAGAAGCCGTGGTAGCCGAGTGGTTCGAGCAGTTGCCTGCGACGCAAAGGTCCCAAGTTCGAATCCCGACTGTACCAATGAGTTTTTCTGAACTTAAGTACAGTGATTAGTCACACCACGAGCTTTACGGTGAAGGAAAACATCGTGAGGAAACCTGCATACGTCTGAGAAGAAATTCAAAGGCGTATGTATAGTCGTGCTGAGTAACGGCGATGGACTCGCCATCTGTCACGTTGGCACCTAATATACCTCTGGCGGAAAGTGGGTGTGTGGGTATTACCTATACACCTCTGCCTACCCCTTCGGGGACCCATGTGGGAAGGCGTGAGGATATATTTATATTATTATTAAGGTGACTAAGCAGTCAGTCATGCCAAGAGAATTTATTTGTAATGCATTTACGTGTACTACATACATGCAATACATGTACTCCTTATCGTGGTGATTCTCCGTCTGTTTTCCACACAGCAATTCAGGAAATAGTTTGTCTGTGATTAATGATACCTACTATAAACTCAGTGAAAATGTGAAAATAAATTTATAGATTAGACTTAGTATACGTAAATCTAGGCAAGCACCACTTACTTACCACCCAAATTTATAAAATAATAATTGAAGGCTTTGAAAATTATTCTTATTCTGAAAGAACGAACAAATAAATAAAATAGAAAATATAATATTAGTGTTAAAATAATATACCTAAAAACTTAATATAGGTCCTCTCAAGTACCACCTTGAACTAAGTAAGAATAAACTGTGGGCATAATCTTCGCCCACGTTTATTATCACCATAATAAATAATACGATAATGCCGTAATTGGTGCATTATGTTATACACTTATTTCTCACGATAAGTTAATTTATAAGGACAGGATTCAGGAGAGAGAAAAATGCGATTAGTTTTTGGAAAGGGAATCACGGTCCGATACCGATATAACCTCTTGAACCCAAACATAACCAAGTACATATCTCTCGAAAAGTAGGATACACCAATCAGTATTACTTCGTTGCCTGACAGTTCCTCTAATGTGAGTATAAAATTAAATTACCATTATCCTTTAAGTAGTCTCGACATAGTATTAAACTAAGTTGCTTCAAGTTCACGGCGGTCTGTAAGCTGAGGTATTTTAACCTCGCAACGGATTTTAAGGAGGTTTCTATTTATTGTAACTTTTTTCTATTTATATTATACTAGATGACTACTTATATTCAACCATGACCATACCCATTTCTTATAAGTTTAATTTCTTAAACATGAAACCAAATAACTCATTCCAGAGGAAACTAATTGTGGTGCTCATATTAATAGCGTCTACTAGAGCGCGGCTAATAACCGACTGCGATGGTGACGTCATTTATTACACCAAGCATGTGAAACAGGTGCTCGTGAGAAAAATTGCCGTTCCGTATCAACTAGCACTTGGGGCAGGACAACAATTTCGAGGGGAAATTCAAATTTGCTCACTTAAACCTTACAACCCAACTCACAATGAGTTGGGAAAAATACACGTTATCAAGGAAGGGTTTGCCAATGCTATTGATAAGGGCGGTAAAATCGTTTGTCTTGTAAAGTAAATACGGCATTTACAAAGCGGATTTCAATACTGACACTGCCGTCGGCTGAATATCACGAGTGGATATGGAA
Source organism: Drepana arcuata (assembly GCA_016069955.1). Lineage (NCBI taxonomy): Eukaryota > Metazoa > Arthropoda > Insecta > Lepidoptera > Drepanidae > Drepana > Drepana arcuata. Next base: position 35,521 of record JACCPG010002401.1, on the reverse strand, counting down.
TTTGGTTTACAAAAACTTGCTTTGCTATACATAATTATCCTGATAATGTTCTCTACAAGTTTTCAGTGGTTTTTCTCGGATGGTTCAAGTTTAAGCCAGTAGCAAAGTGCAGCTAATGTCTATAGACAAAAGCAATGAGGTACGAAGGGACTTTTTTGCTACTAGCTAGGAACAGGTATCCCAAAAATTGGCGATTATAAGGTCAGTGGTTTTGCTACTGATATACATAAATTGTAGCATATACTTCTCTGCTCAAAATAAAGGTCTTTTATAATCAAAAAGGTCGATAGATCAGTGAAAGTAATTGAAACGCTGCAAACGTAGTGAAAAGCGATGGTAAGATAATATATTAAACTTAATACAGTCTAGTGCGACTAAAGCCGACTGAAAATATGCTTTCCAATATACTTTCAATATATATATATCCTCACGCCTTCCCACAAGGGTCCCCGAAGGGGTAGGCAGAGGTGTATAGGTAATGTAGATGCCAGATGTATATTAGGTGCCAACGTGACAGATGGCGAGTCCATCGCCGTTACTCAAGCACGACTATACATACGCATTTTGAATTTCTTCTCAGACGTATGCAGGTTTCCTCACGATGTTTTCCTTCACCGTAAAGCTCGTGGTGCGACTAATCACTGTACTTAAGTTTAGAAAAACTCATTGGTACAGTCGGGATTCGAACTTGCGACCTTTGCGTCGCAGGCAACTGCTCGAACCACTCGGCCACCACGGCACGGCTCAATCATGAAAAAGTGAAGTGAAAAGAGGTTTGAAAAAGTATTGAAGATAAAGATTTACAGAGGTCACACTAATTATAGGGATGCTTATTAAATTACTGCTTCTATCTCAATCCGCATAAAAAACAGTCAGCAGCCAGCTAATACAAGATAGGTTATATTGGTATATTGCTTGAATTATTTACTAGACAGGCATTTGTTCAGTTCAAATGAAGGCTCAGGTAGTGGTTAATCTATAATTACTTATCTTCTTCGGTTTCAACGTAGATACTTTTTAGATGTACAAAGTAAAGTAGAGCTTTTCACATGTTTATTCATTGAAAGCATATACTATAAACATAAACTAATAATAATTATAATATTATAATACTAATAATATTATTTATTATATATTATATTACAAACTACCTAATCTTTTCTCTTTATAATGATAGTGTACGTAACTTACAACTTCCAGTAGTTTATCTGCATACTTATTTATACATAAAGATATTATATTAGTACATACATCACGCATTTCACAAAAGAGCGTCATTATTGTGACAAACTGCGAGATTGTATTTCAGAGTTCCAATCGGGGATGTCTCCATAAGGGTCCCAGGGGGGATATACCGGATGAAATATGAACCAATAAATTACTATATTATCGGACCAAGTTCAGTCCTCTCTTGGACACTTCACTGGAGATACCTAGTAGGTACCATCATATGATACTTTGAAGTTGAAACTGCAATTTCTAGGTAAAATATGACCTAGTAATTTCCAGATGAAAAATTGTTCGAATGACTTGAAATATTAAAGTATAGTTATAATATTTTTGTACTACCAAGTTTTAGTTAGTTATTAGTTAGTTTAGTTAGTCACCTGAAAAGTGACAGACTCCGTAATTATGTGTTTTTACTAAGCTGGAGTATTTGTGTCACTATGCTCACTCACTCAAAGTCTTCGAATTTCTTACATGAACGATAAAAAAACGTATTGATTGTCTTTCGCTGGCTTTCTGGCATATATGTTTAAAAGTCTTCTTGAAAACGTAAACTCCCTTCACCGTATAGCTCGTGTATTAAGGGATTACTTAGCACTAACTAAGGCTTAAGTATGCATGAATATCCCAAAGTAAGAAACTCATTTAGTAAGGTGTGACATAACAATTACTACAAGCTATCAAGTAAGTAGCGTTTGTAGAGCGTTTAAGGTATGCGATATATTTAAAAATATTACCACTTAAGCGAAATATTGGAGTGCTGGCCAAACGAGCACAAAATAAACGAGTCGTTAGTTTAGAAGGGAAAACTTCCAATTTGCGCACTGCAGGCAGAATGCAAATTCAACAGGGCAGCCGCAATTACGAACCAAATCACACTCAACGTCCAGATGACACAAGTATGAAATTTAGTTTTCCTATAGTTATTACAGCCACTTCTTGTGTTAAGTGTATACATTTCAAAATTTAAATAAGTTAGATGTGCAAGCTTAGCATAAAAATGTATAAAAAAAACTAGCTTTACTCGGGTCAAAAAAAATTTTAGAGTTGGACAACCCTTATCACTTAAGGGTATGAAAAATAGATAGTAACCGATTCTCAGACCTACTGAATATGCATATATTTTGGTCAAGCCGTATCGTCGTGGCTAACATTGTGACACGAGACGTTTTATATATAAGAAAGATTACTTAATAGTTCACCATATTTTTTAAACTGGTCTCGAGTCGTCTTATAAGTACGTCGTGACAAAGGGCTAGAACATCTCACGCAGAGAATCATCATGACAGTTCACCTAGTTCTTGGCACGTTAAATTAGGGTTCAAAATTCAGTTAATTTCTACTGTTTTTTTGGAGATATAATTTATGTTTATTCTAAATAGATATCGTATTAAAATATTACCGTGTATAAAAAATTTGCGGTCCTCGATGCTTCTAAGTTACATTTAGGTGTCTACGTGATATATATCGAGTCAGTCGTTTTCTTTCAAGAACAACTGTCGTACGTGTGTGTACGTGGGACGTACGTATTTTCCTTAACCACAATGAGAATCTAAGGATACTTCAGTTCCGACAAACTCAAAGGTAGAGCCTATCCGGCTTTTGCACTTGCACATCTAAATCTTGACTACCCAAACGTTACAGTTTTATATAAAAATAGTAACATATCCTCACGCCATCCAACTTGGGTCACCGAAGGGGTAGGCAGAGGTGTATAGGGAGTACCCACACATCCACTTTATGCCAGAGATATATATATATATATAATATTAGGTGTCAACGTGACGGATGGCAAGTCCATCGCCGTTACTCAAGCACGACTATATATTTAAGCCTTTGAATTTCTTCTCAAACGTATGCAAGTTTCCTCTTGATGTTTTCCTTTACCGTAAAGCTCGCGGTGTGACTAATCACTTCACTTAGGTTCAGAAAAACTCATTGGTACAGTCAGGACTCGAACATGCAATATTTTATTTGCAGGCAATTACTCGGAGCGCTCGGCCACCACAGCTTAATTTTTTTTATAAACAAAAATATATCACTGTTATACCTACACGTCATCACGCCGAATCCCTAGGGTGGTAGTAGACCGTAAAATCCCAATTATTATTAGACTGACATACTTCTTTCACTTGATCCCCTATCTGTAGCCAGTTTCGAGTACATTGACCTTTTAATGAAGATATCAACGTAGTTTTCAATACAACCTATATACATTATAATCAAAGCTGACATTTTGTCGTTACCACAAAACAGTAACACAGAAGTTCCACCAACGTTCAGACCGTCTTCAATTTATAAGTTAAAAACCTTTTCAATACAAAGCATTCACAGCGGTTTGAATAATTATTACGTGAGATGAATACGCGCCTTGATAATTAGCAAACGACTGTAAAGAGAGGTTGAACTGTGGCTTTATTAAGGACGGCGACACGATTACATCATTAATTTCAGCTTTTCTTAATTGTCTCTGACATTTAATATAATCAAATGCCTGGTATGTCCTGAAATTATATCTTCCTTATTGGTGAGATTTTTTTTTAAACATAATTATTAACGAGAATTACACACAGTCATATTATTGGTAGTAGGCCTTATATTTCAGCTTAAATAAATAATAAATTGTCAATCCTTGCCAAAATCTTAAAGGAACAATAATGGACCATCTTTGCGAGCTATTTAAACGAACAATAATCGACAGTCTTTGCAGGGACATAAAAGAAACAATGACGTAATATTTTTGCCAGAAGCTTCAAACAACTAAAATCACCAAGCGACAACAATGAAAATCAGCTAACCGTTATTTTGAACTGCTGTTATTTAGAATAGCGGTACATGATGTTTTTACAAGATGTGGCTCCATCGCTGCTTGGTGGCGTAAGCCATCGCTATTGAACTCTTTTGCTATTCCATTAACGCTCCCAATTATACGGCCTACATGCAAATGAATGTCGCTTGTGATCACCAAATTGGCTTTCCGCAGAAATTGCTTTCATTAATACCCGGTATATAAAGTTAAGCTGATTATGCGACGTTTTATTTGTATGTAAATTAAAAAACAATATAATATTAGAGCCGTGGTGGCCGAGTGGTTCGAACAGTTGCCTGCGACGCAAAGGTCGCAAGTTCGAATCCCGACTGTACCAATGAGTTTTTCTGAACTTAAGTACAGTGATTAGTCATACCACGAGCTTTACGGTGAAGGAAAGCATCGAGAGGAACCTGCATACGTCTTAAAAGAAATTCAAAGGCGTATGTATAGTCGTGCTGGAGTAACGGCGATGGACTCGCCATCTGTCACGTTGGCACCTAATATACCTCTGGCGGAAAGTGGGTGTGTGGGTATTACCTATACATCTCTGCCTACCCCTTCGGGAACCCTTGTGGGAAGGCGTGAGGATATATTATTATTATTTATCACGCCTTCCTACAAGGGTCCCCGAAGTGGTTACTGCCTACCACTCCACACACTCCTCACACCAACGTTCCGCCAGAGGATTTTTTTTTTAGATGCCAACGTAACAGACAATAAATATTAAATATAAATAACTTGGACGATGTGATAGATACGATAGGTAAGTCTTTTAATGTCCTCCCAAACGTATGCAGGCTTCTATCTCTCAATCGATGTTTCCTTCGCCGTAAAGCTCGTGTACAAAATATCGTAGTAGTATATTTAACAGGTATTCTATTTATATTTTCTAGGTTATAACATATTATCCTATGTATTAATCTAACTCTGTAACAAATAAAATCTTTACTCCGTTTAGTACTTTTTACGAATACAAATAACATCACAAACTTTCGCCTATATAATATTAGTAAGATTAATATTTATAGTCATAAATAACGCCTCTATGTATTACATGGGCAAAAGTTTAATAGCATACAATATACCACAAGCTTTCAGTAAGATACTCAAACGATATTCTAGATCCAGGTCTCTTTAGCAGCCATACTTAATAATCATATTTCTCGTATTGATTAACGTATAAATATTAAAAAAAAAAAACACGAGCGTTTAAAAAAGATATTAGAAACTAAACTTGTCTAACTTGCAGCAAGTAGTTTTAAATGATATTTATCGGAAGATCGTAGAAGATCTTCCGTGCAGTTGCCCGATTGGATCCACCTTACAGAAAATTACAGCCAAATGCCTCTGTTGCCGCTGCTGTGTTGTTTTCCTACAGTGACTCAGGTTCCAGATCTTCATATGTAATGGTCGTGCTGGCACAAGGAGGATCGTTTATCCCTAATAGAACAAATCTAGAGCAAAGCACATCGACTTTACTTAACATATGAATGTTTCGCAACTGAAAAGTTTTATGAATACATTAAAGAAATATAGCATGCACATTGAATAAAAACAATGTGCATAATTTTTTTTAATACTGAAAGATCCAGTCAGCCTTTTACGTTGTTTATAGGCATTGTGTAGATGCTAGCTCAGAATGTGTGTCTCCATGCCATAACTTCTAAGAGAGCTATACTTTATTAAACAAAGTACCTATCTTTGTTTCATAGTACCTAAGACAAGCGACATCTAGACACTCACTTTAAGTGTAGCACATCTCTTATTCTCGTCGACTCGACGACCCAGTACATTTTCATGAATCACATTTAAATGACACTCTCGCGCGATGAATGCTTACATTCTCTCTGTACACATTGAAATATTTATTTGCCTCCCGCCTTCTTCAAACGTTTCACAACTCTTACCTTCACAAGACAAGGCAATTTTTTTTAATGTCTTCATTAATTAGTCTCTGCATTTGTTTCACAGAGAAATTAAAGCACGATTAAAATAAAATATAAATATAATTGGGACTATGACAATTTGTGTGAATTTGTCCCAAGGTATTATAGTATTTTTGATTTTTTGATATATTTTTGATTTATTTCTGAAAAACTTTGATACTTTATTTTTCGATTTTTTACGAGATACTTAACCACTGTCTCGCTCTTTAGAAAAAGTTACAAGGGTTCCTGTATAGCATTTTATCACTACATGGTTTTAGGATGAAAGAAATCAAAACGTGCAAGCAATTCAGAATAAATTTAATGACGAGTACGAGTATATACAGTGCTTGAGAAACGGCGATAGACTCAACGTGAGCACCTAAACATATCGCCGAAAGTTACCTGTTCATGTGCTATTACACCCCTGCCTACACATCTGTATACCATTTCGAGAAGGTTCGAAGATATGTTCATTGTAAAAATTAAATACTATTAATGCTTAAACAAATGACTTACGAATTTGGTTGATGATTTGGTATAAGTGATCAGATAAAATTGCAGAAATTAAAACAATATCCTAAAGTGGTTTCACTGTGGTTATGTCCGATTCGTTGTATCATTAGATACTGCTTAAAAACAACCACTGTTGTAGTATCTGTGCAAGTTAGATTAATAAAATGCAGACATGACCTGAACGTAATGACTGGTGACCGTTATAGTCTAGCAACTTTATTTGACATAAGATTATTTACAAGAATTATATATCTTCTATGCCTTATTACCTTCCCACAAGGGTGTGTTGTCCCGCCCTGCCCATATAATACCCACACACCTACTTTTCCCCTATATTTTAGGTGCCATATTGGCAGATCAGATCGCGAATTTATCGTTGTTTCCTGAACATGACATGACGTCTTTGAATTTCTTCTTAAACGAATACTGGTATTCTTTCACCTATAGAATAGAAATAGACTTAGATAACAGCTGATGTATCAATTGACATTTTCAATGTAATAGTGCCATCGCACTTCGTGTTAACTATAGATCAAATAGTCCTTTACCTAGTAAAGGCCATTTCTAAGGAGCTTCGAATCCTTTACTCACCGCAGGGATTACAGCAATATATTGGAGTACTATCACTATCCGCGATTTTCGTTGAGGCGTGGTTACAGTAGGGCTAGTTTTATTAGATCCCAGAGCCCTCCGATATACACAGAGGATGGCCACCGAGGGGGTTTTAGTGAGTAGAAATCTCACATAACCCGTTCGTCCCCAGGACGGTCGGGTACCATAAAAGGTTTCACCCTCGAAAAAAAAAAAGAAGGCTAGTGTTATTACGTCGTTCTTTTTTTAAATAAGCGATTACGAGTTTTAATCTCAAAGTAGGAGATGAAACGTCACAAATTATTAAAAGTTAATTGTGATCAAAGGTCCAATTTAAATTAGAAGAAGCATCTGTGGAAAGGTGCACTTCACCAAATGAACATCTCCCTTTATTGATGTCGGAAAAGCTTAACGAACCGTGAAATGAATTACACAGCAAACGTTTCAACGCCATGTAATTTATGCCACATGAACGTATAGAAAGCCACCGGTTAAAATCACACAGATTCGAATAAATACATATTTTACGACCTTCCCTTGCTGAGTTGGGCTTGTGTGTATTCCCTGACAATTAGTGGAGGTGAATTTTCATACGTACCCTCCATATTTTGCCATATTATTAGCTCTAATGCGGGTATGTATTGTGATTTTTTTTTATTTCAGATTTTATTCACACCAAGCTTCGCACCAAACCTTCGCGGCAATATCGTGGTGTGAAAACGAATTTAACCTGCAATCTTGACTATTAAGATATCAAAAAACCTTTTATATCGAAGAGTCGTGGGGACCGAGTGGTTCGAATAGTTGCTTGCAACATAAAGATTGCAAGTTCGAATCCCGATCGTACCAATTAGTTTTTATGAACTCAAGTACAGTGATTAGTCAAACCATGAGCTAGTAGTAGAGTATGTTATGAAACCTGCATACGGCTGAGAAGCAATTAAAAAGGCGTATGTATAGTCGTCCTTGAGTAACGGTGAAGGACTCGCCATCTGTCACGTTGGCACCTAAAATATATCTCTGGCGGAATGTGGGTGTGTGGTTACTACCTATACCTCTGTCTACCCCTTCGGGGACCCTCATGGGAAGACGTGAGGGTATTTATAATTGCAAAATGCTTTAAACCCAGCTTCTATTACACCAGCTGACTATTTATACAAACGTAGACACGAGTTAACACGACATGTATACGCTTTACCTTCGTATCATCACGCCGAGTCCCTCACGGGGTAGGCAGAGAAAGTATAGCACCAGTTTTGTACAGGATCCTTGTTGGAAGGAGTGAAAATATATTATTATTTATAGAATTATGTAAATAAAACGTTCAACTTGCTTTAGCAAGATACACAATAGGCTTCTTTTGACGACCGTCTAGTCTAGTGGTTGGAGCTCCTGATTGTAAAACTTGAGGTTGTGGGTTCGAATCCCGCTGAGGGCAGATATTTGTATGATGAACACGAGTATTTATACCTCTATATATGTATATATCTATCTATATAAGGAAATATATCGTTGGCTAGTTACGCTTTTAAGCATAAGCTTTCCTTAATTTGCGACTGGGTCAATTTGTGTGGAATTGTCCCAAGGTATTTATTTATTGATTATAATATATAACCTAACAGGAACTTCTTTTGCTAATATTATTCAAAGTGCGTTAAAAAGTCACGGCTGCAGATATTTATGATTAAACTAGTAACTTGATTGATGATTAAACTTTATAATTAAACTAGATAGTATCTGTTACGCATTTTAACATTTTCAATTGTATTTATTTTTGGAATTCAAAGTATCAGGAATGTCATTTGATGAAGTTCAGTTCATCGCGCATACTAACGTAGCTTATACTCACACCATAGCTCAACATCGATTTTACGCCGGTATACGAAAGCCAGGACTGAATTTCCAATACCGTAAAACTCAATACAATTTTGCATTGCAATGATATTGCTTGAACTGAAATACTCAGATTAGAATAACTACACGTATAATCAGTGGGCAATGATGGATTTCACTTTTTTTTTCGTGACATGTAATTTTTTTTAATGTTATTCAATTAATATTTAGAGCCTCCCCCAATGGTCTTCGAATGCACCTCAATATATCTCCGATAAAATAAGGTGAGACGATACAGATTATATGGATATATAGACAATCTATAATTTACCTGAAGCACTTTTGTTATTAAAATAATTATAAATCTACACTTGTTTAAGTTTGCCAAAATTATTTTTACATACATACATACATATCATCACGCCGAGTCCCAAACGGGGTAGGCATAGAGTATAGAGCGCCAGTTCGTTCAACTCTCTAGAGTTACGTACCTCTTTCGCTTTGTCCACATTCATCACCCGTCCTTGAGCATCCAATCGATCGATTATTTTTATCATATTTTAATAACTCAACAATGTACATTTTAGTTGTTTACTTCTCAAAAACTAAATAATCAACGTAGGTACTGTTAGTTCAACCTCTTTACGGTAATTTATATTTTTTCACTCAACAAATCTGTACTCCAATCCCTGACAAATGAGTACGCGGCACATTAAGAGTAATGTCAATGTAATAAATTGAAGAAACGAAATAAATCTAGTGCAGACGCAATCAAATGCCTGCGATAGAAAAGAGGGATGTCTCCCATGTGCGTACTTCTTACGGGTTTATTTTGCAAACAATAGCGAGGGATCTTCATTACGCTTTTAATAGCTTGTGAGTGTTTCATACAAAACACCACAAATGGAACACTGAGATTTATTGTTGCATTCATTAAAATAATGACGTGTGCATTTAATTTACAATTTACTTCAAACTTCAAGCTTCCTAGCGACCCGCTCAGGCTTTGCACTGGTACATACACTGTTTTATTATATCTCAAAGAGCTTAGATATGTATCCATCATTATAATTATGTATAGTATATTATAGATAGCTAGATCGAATCCTGACTGCTACAATGAGTTTTTCTGAACTAAAGTATGATGATTATTACGACGTGATTAGTCACACCACAAGCTGTACGGTATACTTACTTAAACAAATATGTTTTACTTTAAGGTTCGCAGTATATATAGCATCGGTACGGCTTAGATAGACACGAACATGTCGCAGATGTATCGGATACAGGAATTAAGTAACAATCCAGCTACAAAGCCGATGCACCGAAAATGTTTTCCAATAATTAAGTGAGGGTTGGTAGGCAACATTTCATCCCGACCGAAGTGCTACGCTTAAAATAAATGCGATCGTTTCCCCGCCGGAAATTACGTTCTACAGATTTCGCGTTCCCACTTACTTGTATTTACTTAGAAAATTCATGGCAACGTCTGCGTGATGTTTGGTTCTAATCCTGGATTTGGTGTGTTAATTTGCCTTTATTCGTTTATTTTTCTTTAAAGCTTTATTACGTTGCTAATGAAGATAAACCATTTGTTACGATCGACATAGCTAAGATTGGTCGTAACAATGTTATTCATTACACAGGCTGTAGATTCATTATACAGACAGTGCTGTACATACATACGTGTCATCACTGCAAGTCCTTATCGGGAGTGAGAGAGGTCCTACTAATATTACACACTTAAACATATGACTTTATTTTTGTTACTCAATCACGTACCAATCGCGTAACAGATTAAACTGAAATGGTGATAGGTTTATAACCTGATCAAATAGACTTTAAACACAGTTCTTATTTAATTATAACTTAAGTTAAACTATAGATATTGCTAGTAATATTTACGGCGACTAACCATGCGACCAGCCTGACGCCAAACGCTTACCGACTCCAATCAATGCTTAAAATACCAAGGATTGATAAAATAAAACACAAGGCGACCTTCAAAAATAGTTTGACACCCCTTAAAGAAGCCCATATGGGTATAAATTAATTAACGTTTAAAAAGAATATTTACATGAAGAAAAGTCAAAGTCTGAATATTTTCTTTCCATAAATATCCCTGAGCCGTGGTAGCTAAGTTGTTCGAGTAGTTGCCTGCGACGACTGCGACGACTGCGAGTTCGAATCCCGACTATACCAATGAGTTTTTCTGAACTAAAGTACAGTGATTAGGCTCGCCATCTGTCACGTTGGCACAATATATCTCTGGCGGAAAGTGGGTGTGTGGGTACTACCTAGACACCTCTACCTACCCCTTCGGGGACCCTAATGGGAAGGCGTATAGATATATAAATATCCCTCTATTAATCCGTTGTACCATAAATAGAAATAACTTACTATTTACGGTAAATTCTTCATGACACAATTACAATAATGAAAGAACGTGGATCAAAGAAAATAATAAGGTATTTAGAGCACAAGAGAGAGAAATTGCGTCTATCAGTTGAGCACAGCAGTAATAAGAATTTCCATCTAGCCAGACGCTGAATAGAAAATGAACAAAAAATGTTATCCCAGCTGAAGACTTAATTCCTAAGGGTTGCTACAATGATAAATCGTACCATGTTTTCTCTCCGACAACATTCTTTTTCGGTGAAATAAACATTGCTGCTCACTGAAACGAAAGTATTCTTTGAAAACAATTTATCCTTCCCCTGAAATATTGGATATCATGCAGTGTTTATCAATAGTGCGATCTAAAAGCTGCATACAAACTATGATAGAATTTCTTTGTAAAGTTGAATTCATTCCTTTATCAAATTATATTACATTAACAATTAGATCGTAGACTATTAGGAATCGAATTGAGGACTATTTATTATCGATCATAGATATTATTAAGATAATCAAGTACTTCTCTGCCTACCTCCCGTGATATTATAATAATATATCCATACTATGGTAAGTATTTCATGAAATGTATATGCTTTCTTAATTTTGTAAAAGGTGGTATAGTCGCCATGTCGTTAAGCATTTGTAAATGTAAGCGGTGTAAAGCAAATGCTCGCCTAGCTCGAAGGAGTCGCGGATTCGAGTCCCACTTGCTTAAAGCAGATAGTTTATTTTTTAGTTTGTATTATTCACCAGCGGCCCGTCCCGGCTTCGCACGGGTGTACATCAGGATTTTTTTAAAAAGAAAACATAGCCTTTGTCCCTCAATGTGAATGTAGCTTTCCAAAGGTGAAAGAATTTTTCAAATCGGTCCAGTAATTTCGGAGCCTATTCAATACAAACAAACAATCAAATCTTTCGTCTTTATAATATTAGTATAGATATAAGAGTATTTATCAATTGCTGATAAATTTAGTACAGACTGAGCGTTAATTCAAATGATTATTGAACCCTTACTTAAAAAAACAAAAGGTTACACGACCTCTTTTCAACTGTACCCTGTGAAGGGGTGAAATCGTGTCGGTAGAAACCCGGTTCAACGAACAGTATCGTTTTGTTACTTCACCCGCATCCATTTGCCAAAGTCTACTAAATCGAGCGAGCCTACCTAAAACCGCTTCGAATATTCAATCCAATTGTAATGGTGTCTCACTCATTGCGTAAATGTTTAAACAGGATGGACAATGTACTGCATTTGATTGCGAGTAAAGCTTGTGCAAATTTAGACACGTACTTAGTAGGATATAAGGTTTATTTGTTGATAAATAAATACATTTTTGGTGAAGAGAAAGGAAAATCTTTCTTGGTATCTAATTGGCCGTTATAATTCAATCGACCACCCAAGCATGGGGATAGCGAGCATGAAGAATGAGGATGAAGAAAAGGAGATCTATAAATTTAAAGCAGATTGATAGATGGGAATTATATGTATATTTACGCCTTCCCACAGGGGTCCTCGGAGGGGTGGGCATACGTCTGTATGTAGTACCAATACACCCACTATATATATTTCAGGTGCCACCGTGATGAACGATAGCGAATCCATTGCCGTTACTCAAGCACGACTATATATACGTCTTTGAATTTCTTCTCAAACGTATGTAGGTTTCCTTTCGATATTTTCCTTCACCGCAAAGCTTGTGTGACAAATCACTGCACTTATTTTCAGAAAACCTCTTTGGTACAGATGGGATTCGAACATGCAAACTTTATAATAATATAATCATTGTGACAACGAATATATATTTCATCACACTTTCCCACTAGAGTCTCCAAAGGGGTAATACTGTTTGTAGTACATACACCAACAAATCCACTTTTAGCGGGAGATAAATAATAGATAGAATGCATAATTATGGTGTTGAAAAAAATTGAATATCGTATCGAATACAACACTATTTGTATCCCAGTCTTTGTTATGCTGATATTCGAGAGATGATATCATTTATCTCTAGTTTCATAGTGTCTACTATCAAAGCAATGTTAATTATTACCGTCCGGCTGGTCTCGTGATGAAGATTCCCGACCAACTTAATGGATCGTTGCGCTTGCATCGGCCTTGGTATATAATTCAATTGAATTTATAAATTTCCCTTTCATTTTTGCTACACGAAAACCCAAATATCGTAATTTCAACTATGAATTAACATCTAAATATTTCAAGTTTAATATTACGAAAAACAAGAGGCGCAAGGGAAATCGCTAAGGAATCGGAAGCTAGCTATATTATTATAATTATTTACATGTGGATTAAGTGGAAAAAGCCTATGAGAAATAACTGGCGCTCTACTATCTATGACCGTGAGGAACTACAAGTGACGATATGTATTATTTGCATGAAAATATTTCGTGTAGGTCGTACTTTCTGTACACTAAAAGATGCCTATATTATATAAAAAAAAATATTTTATTCAACGTAAGGGACACAGGGAACACTTATAATATATATTACTAATATATATTATAACATATATATATATATATATATATATATATATATATATATATATATATATATATATTAATAAGTGAAAGTGCTATAGACGTATACGTACTATATTTTTCTGAATTTGATTAAACTGACGGCACATCATAGTAAAGTCCCTGGTACTGTGATCTGTCTCGATTCAGCTGTTCATTATGAATTAAAATGCCCAATAGAACAGCTGTATAAAGGTAAGCTAAAGCTCGATTTATATTTCAATATCAAAATATTCAAATGCAAACTTTATCGACATTTACTTGTAATAATGGTATCCATCTTCATTTAAGAACTTATACAATTTTAACTAAAATATTTTCTATGTACTTTTCTGTAATTTCAAGTCATAATAACATCTTAAGGTCATTATAGGTTAAATGTCAGGGTCTGTGAATAGTTACGAAATAACGGCAGTATAATATAAATATTGACAATAATATTATGCAAACGGATAAGAATAATTGGTTATTTTTTTGTCTACAAGAAGTGATAACTTATCGAAAGTGAAGATAAGCTTTTTCAACAGATTCGAGTGCATTTTTAATTCTAACACTGTCCATGCTTCAAAATACATCATTTGCAGTTAAAAACCCAACAGAAGCTAGTTTATAGGATCAGGGTCTTGAAATTTAATATGCTATTGTCATCATTATTCATTAGAGTACGAATGCGACAATGATTATGACGATGATGATAATAATGATGACAAAATTTATAGTAAGGCCTTCAGTGTTTTAGTATTTTTTTTAAACCTATGAGATGGCAAATAAGCCTGCGGCCCGTATAAACGATGTTAGTATGAACAAAATATATATATTTTTACTTTAGTATAATAAAAAAAAGATATATCGTCTTGAAGTGCCTATAACATGTAATAAGGTAATTGCCATACAACAATCGTTCTTATGGAGATTCCTACAAGTACAATATTACTGTCATGCTTCGAAATTTCGAATGCTTTACATCATAACTTATAATATAAATATTAATAATGTCAACCAAGAAGGAACATACCGTGAAATAATATAAATATAAAAAATAATAGTACGTCCCATTTAATTAAAAGCATTTAATTAAAGATTCGTATCAAGAAAAATAAAATGCACAAGATGTGATAAGTATTTTCCGCTTTTGAAAACTATTATTATAAAGCACTTAAATATCTATTTGGTTCAAAGCACAAAAAGAAAATTTATCAATTTGTTAATATATGGGAATCGTCCAGCCCAAACTTGCGAACTAAACACCCCTATGTAGTAAAACATAGATTTTTCATATGTAGATAAAAATATCGAACTATTTATATACGTACTTATTGTTTTCTCTTTCCTCTAGAGTGGATGGATTGGATTTTACACACATTTGGATTTGGCCAAGGAAGAGGTCGAGCTGGTCCGATAACTGGAACATAGCTCGGAATTTCTTGACGTTTTTCAAGAACACTGGGTACAAATAGGGCAGTATGGCGTGGTCGAGGGTAGGGAACAAGTGGTGCAAAGAGTGGTCACCAAAAAAGGTCATAACTGTGAAGAGGCTACTGTTGATTTCCTTGCGGTCCATCACAGCTTCCAGCTCGTGCATTCCCCAGTCTGGGTTGACATTCCTGAAAGATCAATTTTGTTTTTCATATCCATGATTTGGTAAGGGCTTAAATGGATTTTACAACTTTTTTCGTCTAAGCTGTTCAACCTATCATCATGAAATTTTGCATAGACATTATTATGCTACAAAAAGGACAAGCATGCTTTTCATTTAGAAAAATAACTGCAACTTGAATTCATTTATGAAATCTGCATTTACGGGAATGAAAGATAACATGAGTTAGTATTTAACTTTGAATGTAAATGTGGAGTTCAAAAGCCATAAACTTACCTGACTTCGTCCCCGTCTTTAAAGATTTTGGGGTGGTGATGAGCTGCGTTGGATCCGATGGTGAAGAAAATTAAGCTGGCTGTACACACTATCCACAGCCAAGTGGTAACTGCATGGTACAATGAGACGCCAGTAATGACATACATCCACGCTGGGATTATGAAACCAAAAGCGTCATGCCAACGCAAGTGGCTGAAAAACTGTTTTTTGGTCAAAATTACGTACATCCTGTAACGATAAAGCACACAATGTTATAGCAATGCCGCCAGAAGCTGATACGTCATTAGTACAATAATCTGCAGTCGTGGTTGTAATGTCATGCCATGGTTCAAATCCCGAATTCTATCAATTAGTACTATGCTTGGTAACATTGCAAATATCATGGTGATTTAAGGTGTTCAAAGGTGTGTCTAAGAGATGGCGACAAACTCGCAAACTGACAAGCTGGCAAAAAAATATATCTCTTTAGTTCTTCTGCTCTTGACAAATTGCGCGAAGGTTATACATTTATTTAGAAGTGAAATTTAATAATTAACTTTAAAACTTACCTTACTAGAAAGTTAAAAATGAAGGCAAAAGGGAAGTAGATAGATTGGATCAAAAAAGATAAGTAGGCGTAAACCGGCTTCTTCCTCGGGTTCCAGTAAATTAACGGCTCGAATGCACTAATCTCTAAGTCCATCAGAGTGTTAGGATAAAGGTGGTGAGAGAGAGCATGAGATACTCTGAAGTCCCTGCGAAATATGAATTATTTGACTTATCATCAGTTTTTCTCTTCGCCTTAAGTTAAAAATATGTTACATCATTTTATTGGGAAACCTTCACCGATGGAAGGTTCACCAACAAATTTATTCAATTACGCGGTATCTCTGTGGTTGAATCTCACAATGTTAACAATAAAATTGTATTTAATTGTTCTTACCTGTAAGACCATAATCCCAGGTTGAAGAGATACATTCTCCAATTGCTTCGCCTGTGGATGTAGTTGTGTGACGCAACTATTGTCCAAGCCATTGAGAGTGATGCGATAAAGTAACAGATGTTCACTACCCAGAAATCGGTTGCATAGCATGCCAATGCTGATGTAACCAGCAAAGTTAAGAACAGGCCATCAATGATCATGTTAGCGTACATAGTGACATGTTTTGGAACGTTTTTCAACTCTTCTCTAATTTCCCTTTTCAGCGTCTTATAGAAACCATCTTCTTTGAACGTAAAAGGTGAGTTTCTTGGCGTTTTAGCATCCCTTAGGTAGTATTTTTCTAGCATTTTGTAGACAATAGGGTTGTTATGGTGACACTCGAACGCCTCGGTAATGTCAGTGCCCTGCGGATTTATAAAATTGTACTGAATACGAATGAAACTACGTATAAATATTAATGATTTGAATCCTTCCTGATTTAATTTACTTGGTGTGAGCGAAACTGAGAGCTGTTTTCACCAGAGATATATTGGGTGCCAACGTAATAGATGGCGAGTCCATCACCGTTACTCAAGCACTATACATACGCCTTTGAACTACATCTCAGACGTATGCAGGTTTTTTATGCAATTAAATATATTATATCTGGATCAAATAGATCGGACTCTGAAGGACGGGAACGTTAAGAGTACTCGAAACCGACGAGCATGTATGAAGAGACTGATGAATGTGGACGAAGCGAAAGAGGTATGTAAGTCTAGAGAGAACTGGCGCTCTATACTCTCTGCCTACCCCGTTAGGGACTTGGCGTGATGATATGTATGTATGTAAAAATATTATACATAATTTATTTAATGGCCCACGTATAAAATGTTGTAATCAATACTAATATTAATAAAGAGAATTTTTAAATAAGCAGGTATAGAGGCGGCGATGGTCACGTCGGCAACATAAATACCTTCGGGGAAAAGAGTATGAGTGTTCCTACACATCTCTGCCCACCCGTTCGGGAAGGTCTGAAAATATAGGATATATTTTTCATACCTTTGTTAGTTCAAACCATTCATCCCCGCCGGGATGTTTGTCCACAAAATCAGTGAAATCGTAGATTCCATCGTACACTCTCCACAAGTCTTCAGCACCATCGTCCAAAGCCTTTCCTTGTAGCCAAATTACTGGATGCTTCAACGCTTGATCTCTTAGCGACGGGTACTTCAATTGGGGAAAACTAACGTGAGTTTTCTTTTCCTCCGCCCTTTGGCGAGCGAGTTCAATATACCCCGTATCTTTCGGCGCCATTTTGTTCCCAATTAATACTTCTAGATGTCTATTCCAGCATCTACTCAACACAAATTAATTATCAGTGCTCTCACTAGAGCCACGATGTATCTACTCTAGCATCATATACATAAATGAATATTATCAGAAGAGACAGTAAATTTAAGCGACGCGATTTGAGTTATTTATAAACATTTAAATTGATATCATAATTATAATCATAAACCAAGTACTACTTGAGACAGTATCTACTAATAATATGATTATATTAAATAGTCGTGCCACACGGTTTAACTCGTGTACAATTTTATATCTTTGATAGTTTTTTTCAACAAATCAAAAATAAAAGCTTTCCTATATAATACATGGAACACGGTAAAAACGTAGCTTCTTAATGGTGAAAGATTTTGTATAATCGGTCGAGTAGTTTTCTAGAGAGAACTGACGCTTTACTCTCTGCCTACTCCAAAAAGAACTCGGCGTGATGATATCTGATGATATGTATATATATGTATGTATACCCCGTGCCCCGTACCCCGTGGTATCACTCGCGTAAAATTTGATTTTGTAGGGAGTTTTTTTCGGTAGTTAAACATATATAAATATGTATATTATATCCTCATGCCTTCCATCCGTAATACTTTTAACTATCCGTACTACTTTACACCCACTTTAAGAACTTCAGTTAAACATGTTATTTGTGTTAATGCAGTTAGTTATATAATGTCTGTGCCTAATAAATTAAATAAAAATTTCATCTAATTCAATTTTGCTATTCTGGCGTGGTTGACTAACAGACATTCCCTTAAAATTTTAATATTAATTCACTTTAGAAGTGATTGATCTGTCACGTTGGCACCTAATATACCTCTGCCTACCCCTTCGGGGACCCTTGTGGGAAGGCGTGAGGAAAACAATACTTACAATGAATAATTATATAATTTTTTTTATTAGCTTCTTTATTCTAATACTAAATATATTTGTTGTACATAAGCTATTTATTATTGTCCCGTAAAGACAATAGTGAGAGATAACCCGGTCAATGCCTACGAAAAGAGCAACATAGCTCAGAGTTGTTGGAAGAAGGGTTCATGACAAATTGAACCACTGGACAAGTTTCATTAAGGAACGTTTTGATGGTGAGGAATTGTTTGAGCTTTTCGGGATATTTAAATTGGCTTTTTGCTGTAGGTTTTTTGGGAACTCATTTAAAGCAATTTTCGTGAAGGTAAATGCTCCGGAATTTTAAAGCTTTTGACAAGCATTTTTGATCATTCTCGTTAGTTATATAGTTGTTAAGAGTCCTTGAAATCGATAAACATATTATATATATATATATATATATATATATATATGTGAATAAGAGATCTGTAAGTCTTATGGTCTTCTCTCTATGCTCTTCTACCCGTGAGGTGCGTGATGTTATGTACGTATGTCATGTTAAATAGTATTTAACATTTTCTTACAAGGGTTCCCGAAGACATAGAACAGTGGTATTATAACGCTTTTCTTGTTGCACTTATGCGTGCAGATGTGAGAGTTGGCGGGTTGTTTTTTTTCGCTTCTGAGACATGTCATTTGTCTTTTAATTTATTGACAGACTGTTTTTTTTGCAATCTTCCAATACTTCTCGAATTATCTGTAAGTTTACCTTAAGTTTTACAATTGGATAAAACGATAACTAATACTCTATAATACCTTGCCCTTCCAAAAAATTCCGTTGTTATTATATATTCTAAAATAATATTTAAGGCCTGACATCAAATAAATCTCCAGGGTATAATGTCAGAAAAAGAACGACTTCAATACAGGAAGAATTACCTATCACTCTTAGGAATATTTCATTAAAAAAACAGGATAGAAGAATTTAATATTCTGACAGGGATAAAGTGAATAATCCTCTGACTTGCTTTTCAGGTCCCTTTCACAGAAAAACATTTGAATTCAGATTAAACCATTTGAGATTTTTTTCTTACTTAGACTTTTTGGACCACTGGAAGTTTTAACGTTTTCCGAAGAGATCGCTAAGTGCGATTGTATACATTAATATTATTTTATATAAAAGTGTTTATAAATAATTATATTTATTTTTTACATAATTGACATCGAAAATAATTAACTTAAAAGACTTCGTCATTTCCTGATAACTATTAGATCAATAGTTACAATTGAATTTACACTACTAGATATAAACTTGAACCTCCATACATATGTTTTAAAATAATACTAACATTTTAAGAATTTACATGGGATGACTGAGCTGGCAGAAGTTAAAGTTGGTTAGTTATGCTAGTACAGAAGTACAGAATCTCCATAATATGGTCATCTTATTAGCTATAGTAGTGTCTACAATCGAATCGTGCTCGCTTTATATGTTGTAGATTATAAAAAAACGAAGCGCAATTCGACTCGGACCTAAATCAAATCGAGTCTCAATATATTTATTTTCTACAATACAATATTGGGGAAAACATTGCGAATTCATTTTATAATGCCCCTTACTCAAATATCTACCTACCAGCGTTGTGAATGCGAATGTTATCGACATCGCGGTTTTAAATTATGGGTCGAGCAGCCCCTTCGCACCAGGAAGTGGGTAAAGGGCTTTTTATACCCCTGTCGAGGTTAATTCAAATTAGGAAGGTAACCCTACTTACTCACATTTCGTTAACCATAGAGCGTGTATGTAATCGTCGAGCGAACTATACACAATACAAATAGTATAAACTAGGGTTGTGTAAACATTCGCTTATCAAATGTTAAATGTTATCTTCTGCGAATACGAATACATAGTGTTTATAAGTGATAAGTGAATGAGGGAAATAACATTCTCAAACTTTAGTTTAAATATACATGCATACCTATAATATACCGCATATCATCGATCGCATATATATAGAATATTATCGAACCAAATCCCTCATGGGGTAGGCAGAGGGAGTGGAGTGCCAGCTCTCTCTCAGATCTATTTAGCTCCTATCATATTAAAGTTTAAGTAAATATTATTTCAGAATCGAGACCCACGTGTATCTTTTCGCTTTCACAAGGAAAAAGATATAGCAAGACATATGAACGGAATAGCATATAACTCTTATCCATTTTTATTAAAACGTCAATAGGTTACAGCATCAGTTGAAGAAAGCAAGATAACGTGTACTATTATATCATCCTACTTATATAATATTATATGATGAACATGTAGACATGTAAAAGCCGTGATGGCCGAGTGGTTCGAGCAGTTGCCTGCGACGCAAAGGTCGCAAGTTCGAATCTCGACTGTACCAATGAGTTTTTCTGAACTTAAATACAGTGATTATTCACACCACGAGCTTTACGGTGAAGGAAAACATCGAGAGGAAACCTGCATACGTCTGAGAAGAAATTCAAAGGCGTATGTATAGCCATGCCTGAGTAACGGCGATGGACTCGCCATCTGTCACGTTGGCACCTAATATACCTCTGGCGGAAAGTGGGTGTGTGGGTATTACCTATACACCTCTGCCTACCCCTTCGGGGACCCTTGTGGGAAGGCGTGAGGATATAACATGTAGACATTCAGAAACTCATTGTACGGACCATTCTGGCTCTAATATTTTTTGTGCGTGACCATTTAACCGCGCTATTAAATTATGAATCACTGTTTATGATACAATACATTTTGTCTGTCTGTTATTTCATAATTCTAAAACAGTATTAGGTGATAGATATATTTTTACTGAAATAATATTTCCACCTTCTCCATATAAAACCCTGAAATATTGCGACGTGATAACATATTATGAATATTTATTACTAGCTGATCGGAGATCTGTATCCCTGCGTAATTTGTTATTTTTTTTTTTTCTGAAATCACGTCCATTGTGTTATCCGGCTAATAATAATCTATGTATCTTTGTGCCAAATTGCACCCGTCTTCGTTTACTAGGTTTTGTGTGAAAGGGTAACAAATATCCTCACAACTTTTGCATGGATGTATAAATAAAATCTGACGAATGTTTTGGTTAATAAAGATAAAATTTACTAAGACAGGAGCGAATTCAATTAATAAACATAGTAAGCGATAAAACAGGTATCTAAGCGCCTTTACAACTGGTTCGCAGTTCTTGCTTTAAGGGTATAATAATTAATGGAACACCCTTCCTCCCGTGAGAAATACGTAGAGTTACTTCATCATGTAAATTAGGTGTGCCCCGCGAAGCCCGCGAGGGCATGTAAAGAGTGACTGCTCATACATCTACCTTCGCCAAATAATGTATGAAGAATACACCTTTGTCCTCTCATGTTTTTACAAACATTTCATGACAATTAATAATTGAATAATCTTGTGATAGTACTAGTCTGCCGCGATAAGAATTACGGATTCAATTCTCGTCTATAATTAATATAATTATGCGACAATGTTAGTTGCATAGTTTTATTGTTAAAAAAGTTATTTATCTTCACGCCATGTCACAAGAGTCCTTGAAGGGGTAGGCAGAGCTACACACAATTTCCGGAGATATATTTGAGGTGCCAACGTGACAGTCCATCGCCGCTACTCAAGCACAATATTATTAATACATACACAATCAGTAATACATACGTCTTTGAATTTCTTTTATTACGTATTTATGCAAGTTTTCTCCCGACGTTTCCCTTCATAGTAACTGTCGTGGTTCGTGCTTGCAGCCTTTTGCGTTATAGACAAGTACTCGTATAACCCCGCCACTTAAGCTGTTTATTACAAAAAGTTGTATTTGCTCTATTTTGTTTCTCAAATATTTTAATAAACTTAAATTAGATGTTTTAGAACAAACTAAAATCAATAGCACAAAATCATACAATTTCCCGGTTAAGTCTTTCTTCTGAAGTCAAGCACATACTTACCCTTGAGAAAATAATACCCTTCTTCTGGGGTAATTTGATAAAAAAAATATGACCTAGTGTTTGTTGATAAGCAAGTTAATTGGTAACAGACCATTTGGATATAAATATTATTTATTTCCACTTATCCTGAAAATATAAGCTAAAGTCCCAACATTTTAAATGGTGCAAACACACAGGCTTTCTGTATTTTCATGACGCCAATATTTACTTTTCCTTTGAACGCCATATGTACTCGCATCATGTTTCGTTAAGACATATCCTATTTGAATTGTAGAATGAGAATAATTGTTCATATAATTGTTCATAGACTTCCGCGCGCGATCGCCCGTAAACCTGCGTGTGACATATTGCAATCGCTAAAATATATAATTTTTCATTCGACATTTACGACTCTTATCTCGAAATTAGATTTGATGGCGCGAGAATAAGCCCCCAGGCCCGTTTATTTCCCGGAAATTGGCCCTTATTTCTACATAAGCGTGAAATACTCCAGCGAAGTACCAATGTGGATAAACAGCAACCATAAAGCTGTATTAGCCCAGGACAAAAACAACATATTTTTCTATAAAAAAAAAATCTGTCTCTAAACAATCTTATAGTTTGTATTTTTTATTCCACTAAGGTAGCTAATAAGCATGCGATCCACCTCGTGGTAAGCGGTTACCGTCGGTAAACTCTTGTAGCTCTATGGTAATGGTCACACGTTGCCATCCACCTAATTGAGGATTTTTCTATCCAGGCGACGCAATAACTATCGCAATGATTCTAACACAAAAGAACAGAATTATGATTATTATATTAATTACAGAATTGCTATAATTTTAAAAAGTTAAAGTTAAACGTGAAGAAATAAAAATTTAAATAAACTATATACTCTATATCACTATAACTCTCCGAACACAGAGTGGCAACGCGCAGGTGATGCTTCGGTATCGTGAGCGTAAATAGGCTAAGGTCACCGTTTCCCATCAGGTGGGCCGTGTGCTTGTGTGCCACTCTTGTTGTATAAAAAAAAACAATTTTAACAGAACCATGAAGTGCTTTTAGACATTAAGTCAGGTCATTAAGTAAGGTTTAAACAGCAGCTGTAGGTGACATTTATTATATAGATATTTTCCCACTCTTGTATTATAAATGCAATAGACCATAACCAGTGAATGAATGAAATTAAGTAATATTTCTGGAGGGCCAGATCCAGTTACTATACCAAATGTTTGCGACCGGAGCATTTTCACGGATTAAAATTATTTGCAAACAGTTTATTCCACATTTTAAAAAGCCTTAGTGACCGAGTGGTTTGCGTAGTTGCCTGCGACACAAAGATCGCAAGTTCCAATCCCGACTGTAAATTCGTTTTTCTGAACTTAAGTGCATGGATTAAAGCCACGAGCTTTACAGTGAAGGAAAACATCGACGAAATACCTGTATACGTCTGAGAAGCAATTCAAAGGCGTATGTATAGTCGTGCTTGAGTAACGGCGATAGACTCGCCTCTGTCACGTTGGCACCTAAAATATATTACTGGTGTAAAGTGGGTGTATGATTAATACCCATACACCCCTGCCGACCCTTGTGGGAAGACGTGATGATGTAAATACATAAAAATTAATTTATAAACAAATTATTTATTGCAAAACAAAGTTGTTCCTTTATGAAATGTTTGATAATTAAAACCTATGTTGAATTTGGAGAAAGGCAATTATAACATTTTAATTAGTTCCATATACGTGCGAGTCGCTGGCGAATCATCCCTTTTGTACACAAAAACTTTCTTTACTGCATGCGGCTTCTGTTAAAAATAAGTTAAATTATGTTGTTATATTTATTATGTCGTATAAATGTTGTTATGACACGTGTTAGCACACTCTAACACATGTCCAAACTAAATTTTATGACTAGTAGGTATGCTACGTTGAATGAAAAACATCATGAAGGAGTTCAAAACCGTATTGCCTTCGGTACAGTAACAGTAGTCCTTGAGAACGTGTGACGGAACGTGACGTTGGCGCCTAAATAAATCCACCGAAAAGATGGTGTTGTTATACCACTGCCATTGCCTTGGAAAATGGTAGGTAGGAGATAATTAAAAGTAGATTACTTTATACTTTATATAATGTCAAATATCATGTACACACGCCAAATTTGAACGCAACATCACAACCTGCTCAGCCTCCTACTTAACATTTAGCACAACCTGTGGTGTTGATTATAAGGACTCCGTATAACAGCGATGGATGCGAGTCATCCCTTTTCACCACTTTTTCTTGTTTGTACTAACTATTTTGACAAGGCTCGAAATGCGCTAGTCGTGTCCATATTATGATTACGTGACATTTCTTTTACCATTAGCAGCGGTTCATTTGCCATCTTAGTGGTGTAAAAAGTACTTTGCTAAACTTTGACGTTACGTATTTTTGAATTTCTTCGTTGGAATCCTAAAAATAAACAACTCAGCGGGAGTGCAAGTGAAGCCTGGAGGTCTGAAAGGAACAAAGGGCGCCCTTTATTGTTTGTTTTTCACAATAAAAAACCGCCTTTATGTCAACCGACTTTTATAAAAAATGAATCATATTCGCTTATGTTTGGTATAAAAACTCAGAGCTGTATTAAACCCATCACGCTGGAGAATACTTTGATGTTTTATGAATAAGTATTCCGATATTAAATGAGTCTTTTATAAATACTCTTAATTGTTGTTGAAAAAATGTGTCATTCTGGTAGCAAATAATAATAATTTAATGCAAAAATAGTTAGTAAAGCTTCAACTGGGGTGTTTATAAATATATATGAAAATGTACGATGTGTTTTAAAGAAAATACTGCCATTTCTTTAATAATGTGCTTAGTAGAGACTATTCCTCTTTCAATTTCATAGAGGAAGGAAATGTTGAAATGTACAAGAAAAGGGCTTTGATGTTTAATACTGAGTCTGCGATGCGACGGTATCTAAATCTAAAATATACATATTTATTAATTATCTCCTCCTAGCTTCTGCTTAGAAATATGGTTTCTACTTGTTAATACTGAATGGATTCGGTTTGAATAGGTACAAATTATCTAGATTCTACCTCTGAATATACGTGTAATTTGATACGAAGAAATAGACACGAATTGATTTATTTATTTATTTACAATTAGCACGACAACGTGGTCATTTACGCTAATGTGGAGGTATAAGTTAAAAAAAATACATATGGGTATAATAAATAAGGTTATTATAAGTGATAATATCAATAGATACTGCTCACTTAATTCACGGGACCTTCTTCAACAAAATATTTGTTTAAAGGCTTCATTGTACATAAATTTATTTTTCTATCGTTCGTATCTAGGGATTTTATTTCCATTTATAATTATTACCTTATTTAGAAACCAAAATGTATTTGGCATATTAATAACAACAATTAACAATATTTACATAAAATACTCATAGATAATAATATTATTATATTACTCATAGATAAAATTATCTGCGTTCACCATTGAATTCGAATAAAAAGAGGTTCTGTTTAAATATTTGTATAACTTTCAGAGATAGCACGAATAAAATATGGATTATATACATATATATATTTATATAATATATCATGCTCTGGTATAAATTGTTAATCTCAAACGAAGCATTACTGCTGGGGTTGTATATTTCAGTAGGAGTAGAAAATTATATGAGGTTTGCAAAGAGGCCCTTATCCCATAGAAATTCCATCCGAACCACTCCCGCTTAAGTGCACGATAATCTCAAGATGTTTGATGGTTAAGACATAAAAAATATTTATGCTATTTTATTGAATGTTGACAACGTTCACTGCCCTAAAACCCACCTGAGACTTGCATTTTTAATAAATTATTGAAACCGCTTCTATAAGCTTTATGAGAAGAATGCAAAAGTACAGTTAAATAGTCACACTACAAGACTTTACAGCAAAGAAAAATCGATTGGAAACCTACATACGTTTCAGAAGAAATTAAAAGCGAATGTATCGTCGTGCTTGAGAAAGGGCAATGGACACACCGTCTGTCATGTTGGCAACAAATATATCTCCGGCAAAAAGATGACACTTCTCTCCACATGAAGACGTGAATGTAGATATGTACATATTATCCTTACTAATATTATAAATGTGAATGTAAGTTTGTTTGTTACGCTTTCACGTAAAAACTACTTAACCGATAATCATAAAACTTTGTACACATATTCTTGGAGGTGTTAGAAGTAACATAGGATACTTTTTATTGAAAAAATAAATCATTTTTACGACAGAAAAGAATGCCGTTTTACTAAAATGGTGATGGCTTATATCCAGGATTAAGAAATAGAATACATAAGATTCAAAGCTCTAATATGATAAAGGCAAAAATATGAATGTTGCTCTTTCCACGCGGGCTTAGCCGCGGGCATAAGCTAGTATATTATAAATCTCGAAATGAATACTCTTTCATGCGCTCACTGAAACGTATCATGTGCAAGGGAAACGGCTAAGATACCTTTTATTTTCTCAATAAAATAGTTGCAGGAAATAACGACCCCGGATTCTCCGGGATTTTCATTTGCTTTTATAAAGAAATATCACACAACTTAACCGTGCACTCGCATCCGGTATCGATTTTACTAAAGGTGAAAATAGGAATCCTTACATCTTAGAGAACTTTTAACTACTAGTATTATATTTAGTCAAACTAGATATAAGTACATACGCTATATTATAAAAGTAATCGATTATTATTAAGTCGTGTTGGCCGAGTGTTAAAAGTAGTTGCCTGCAAAACAAAGATTGCAAGTTCGAATCCCAACAATACCAATGAGTTTTTCTGAACTTAAGTGCAGTCATTAGCATCAAGAGCTTTACGGTAAAGGAAAACATCGAGAGGAAACCTGCATACGTTTCAAAGGCGTATGTATAGCGTGCTTGAGTAACGGCGACTCGCCATCTGTCAATTACTAGACTAATGGGTCAGGCAGTGTATTAACACAGCGAGAGATATTGACGTTAAGTGGTTAACTTAATGTCAATATTTCATATTTAACGCTGATGTGTGTGTAAATAAATAAATAAATAAAAATAAATATTTGGTGCAACAGCCATGTTTAGTACATTGTACGCCATGTCATCTATTACGCAAGTAGATACGAGTATGTCAAGTATCGTCAAACAACCGACGCATTATGCAGCGAAATATCCTTTATGAAAAAGTGTTCCGTAATATAGATTGTGCCATCCACGAAGACGCGCCCCACTATTCTTCCTTATAGATTATTGTGTAAGTGTGCAACTTTCCATTTATACATAAATTGAGTATTGTCGGTACACACTGATTACCTATGAATGCTACAATTAATAGACTCTGATCATACTCCCCGCATCCCGCAACCCCTCCACTAGAATGTGGTGGGGCGCGTCTTCGTGGTTGGCACTATCTGTAGATGGACATCGTGTATATAGCTGTGTTTTTTAAATCCAAACAAATGAACGTCCAACTTTATCAAAGATATCTTTATCAAAGAGATCTCGGTTTTTTAATCTCGGTTCTCGATTTTGATAAAAACGATAATAAAGTTACAGTCGGCGTTGGAGAGAAAGCGAACAGAATATTAGGTTACATCGACCGAGTGTCGTTAATGGATGTTACTACTGAGCACTCTGCAATACACAGATCAAAGGAGTTGGCTGCCTACGGCAAATTCATGGTACTATAGATTTGGAATATAAATCAAGTGCTGTTTTCGAAATGGAATGGAGCATTGATAGATTCATCAATTATGTGTATCACTTACCGATAGGTACTAATCAATGGTAACTTATGGAGAGATCGATATGTATGGATGATCCTGAAGTTATAACGGTACAGTCATATTCTGATATATTATGGTAGAATTGCAAGGTCATACAACTGTCAAGAAGACGGAAGAAGAAACTTACAATAACCATTTGACGGATTTGCGATTAAAAAGTTACAATAAGGAACTTTTATAGTACTCGTGGTTTCTTTTAAATATCTGTCATTTTTAGCTATAAAAGATATAAATATACTTTTTGCTAAGTAGCTCTTAGTCCTTAAATCTGGAATGCTATGCTTATAAATACAAAATTCAACAGTAAAATATTTCTAAAATAATTTATAATCTACCAATACTTTATATTATCATAAATTTGAATACTAGCCATTATTTCAATATTATTAATGGAACCTTCTCAAAATATATCTGAATAACTCGTTACGGCTTAAGATCTATTAGGATACAAGTTTAGGGCTGAAATAAATTTGGCT
Organism: Drepana arcuata; assembly: GCA_016069955.1. Taxonomy (NCBI): domain Eukaryota; kingdom Metazoa; phylum Arthropoda; class Insecta; order Lepidoptera; family Drepanidae; genus Drepana; species Drepana arcuata. The sequence goes on along the minus strand of JACCPG010002401.1, from coordinate 6,477 downwards.
ATATTAAAGGTAGTTCGGGCTTTTGCGTTGTTGGAGCTTTGGTTCTTGCCTAACGCGGTCTTGAGACGATCGGTAGCAATATTGGGAGCTCCGTTTACGAAAGCATTGGATGCAGAAGCAGGCGTGATTAAGTAAAGAGGAGCATCTCAACCTCTAATGGTCCCAAAGTCCTCTTACATACACACAATCAAAAAGCCAGAGTGTCCATAGAGACTAAAGAATTACAAAATTATACTAACTTGTAACTTTTTTACTACCTCGTGAGAGATTCGGCGTAATATTATTACCTGTATGGGCTTTGTAGCAACAGTCAATTTTCAGGCTACAACGCTAATGTTGCCCGGATATTATATCATTGATATGCAAATCCAGAAATAATCGGATTACAACGCACTCTGTTTAAATATAAAGAGGTTATTATGTTCATTAACACAAATGAAATCTTTCATACACTGTGTTTATGTTGCAAGATATATCGTTTGCCATTTGCCATTAACCTTTCGTGAAATCGGTCTCGTGTCAATTCTCTCGTCGGGTGTTTGAAATAGAAGATGCGTCTGATATAAGAAAACGTAGCTCAACTGCATTCCAACGAACCATAAATATAGACTTGCACATTCGTTTTAAAATTTGCCGAATTTGTTACCAGTTAATTTTTTATCGAATTTATTCGAGAACATAAATAAATGCAACTTTCATAAGTAAATATTTCGTGGATAATATATTTGCCCTGTAAACAACGATATCGTCTGAATTTCATGCATAAAACCTCTTTTAAGCAAAAATAATATTTTGCTTTATAATCCTTATTTCGGAGGGAGTTATGTCTGTAACATCCAAACTGCCAACCTCTTCCTTTTTTAAATCTGTAAGAATTACTTTCAACGGTATAATTAATTACAGCTTAAAAGCTTTTCCCAGTAATTATCGAGACATTCTTTTCCGCACAAAATATTTTCATTTTCAACAAAAATAAATTCATATTTTATTTACTTATAAAAGGAATAAAGGAAGCTACAGATGGCTATCTGTGCTATAAATAAATCCTTATTGGATTGGATACAATTTCGGCCTCTGGTGAAAAATTACGAGTTCCCTAAATTAACAGGAAATAAAAGCGTTATAGGAGCAACAATAAACGTGGGTTGAATATTTATTAAGTGGAATCTCTAATTGTAAGGTTATCTTCCCAATGTTCTGCACCTATATATTAAGCTTATTCATACCTTTTTCGCGATAAGGTCCTCTAATACCCATAACTTCGAACAATTTGCCCCCAGCTTGAAAATTACCTACATTTGGGAAGCTAATACATACTCACTACCTAGGTATACGAGTTACCAGGTAACTAATAAATAAAATTGAATTTTGCGTTGATTTATCATAATAACAGCTTTTTTATAAGCAAAATTATATACATTCCGCCGGTTTCTGCACTCTTAAAGTTTCCATCTTTGCTTGTCCGATCGATTTAATATAGTTAGCTGGATCGTGATTTTCCTCTGCCTCTTCTTTCACACACTTTCGCATTGTAGATATGTCTGTTTCTTGAATACATACAGGGTGTATGTATTCATTCTATATATCGAAACCAACGTACGCGTACCATGCATTTCATTATCTTTACAATCACATCCTGGTTTACGCCAGATGCTTTAGAACCTCTCAGGATTCGTCTCCCATTTCGAATCGAATAGAACGTATCTCAACTACTTTTATTCTTCCTGTAACATAACCAGAATACGCTGCCGTATAATAAATTATATTAGGTGCTGTCAACAAAAACACAATTCATAATTATTTTTAGGTCTGTCTGCTTGCTCTGGTAAGTCTCCGAAGTGGCTGGGTCGATTTTGACGGGACTTTCACTGACTAACTTTCACTAACGGCTAGGGCTAATTTGACTAGACTAGACTAGAGCTTGCTTTTCAAATGAAGCTAGTACACGTATATTTTTTTTAAATATCTAAAAATACGTTTCTTTTCTAAGACGTAATGTTTCTATCAACCTTTAATGCTACATGCAATACTAGAGGCCAATGCCAGTGTTGATAACAGGTATTTTCTGTGCACTACTACCAAATGGAACTGGAAGCGACACATTAAGTCTGCCACACCGATGTACCCCAGAAACTAAGAGCTAGCTTAACATTTTAAACGGATCTATTGCTTGCTTAATTATAATAATATATTTTATATACCCTCAAAAGATATAGAAATAATAAATAAAATAATGTTATATTATTAAAGGTAAATTTTCAGTTTTTTTATTTATTATTATTAATAAAATATAAAAAATACCTAATAGACTAGAATAGGCTAAAATTAATTGACTTTAGCTTAATTTTTTTTAGCTAATACATGTTTTACGCTATTGGCATTTTTTCATATATCAATGTAAATATTTCCCATTTTATGGTATATTCAGTTCAAGATATACATATATATTCAGTTAATCTTGTCTTCCAAATAACTTTTATTTGTTTAAGCTAATTTGAACAGATCAGAAAAACCTTTGATTATCTATGTAAGAATATGATGCGCCTTATAATATTATTTGAGAAATTTCTGTAAATTTTCGCTCTTATAAGTGTTTTTAATATTCAAAGTAAGTTTGTGCCGACATCAAAACGGTATCTCTACTCAGGGAAATTTTCTATTATCTTCGTTTACGACGTAGAAGAGCCAGCTCTTCTGCAATTTACAGGAAATAATTTAATAATTGGGTAGAAGTAATGTGCTTGGAGATTGGTGGATTCGAATGTTTACACAATTATGTTAAAGGCATATAGTATATATGTATATAGATATGTATATACATACATTCGTATATACGAATGTATATGTTTTTTATTTTTACGTCTTCCCACAAGCGTCCCCGAAGGGCTGGACAGAGGTGTGTGGGTATTATTCTTACACCCATTGGTATGTATATATTGATGCTTATTTGTTTGCTGAGGATACGTAATCTCCGAAACCACTGAATGATAAAAATTGATGAAATGATGAAATTTGGACAGGAGCCTCCTTTTAAGCCCGGCTATGGACATAGGATAGGGGCTTTCATCCCTCGGGATCGTGTGAGTTTCACGTAGACCAAATCCCTGGAATTCTGTCGTAAAAATATTTTTTAAAATCATCAATCAAATCTTTTTTGTAACCCATATTAAAATTAGATAATTTTAATATGGGTTACAAAAAAGATGAACAAGCAAAGAACCTTTCGGGTGGTAGACGAATACCGTAAAATATGTACTGGTAATATTATTCTATGGAATGTAGAAAGAAAGTGTTAGAAATTATAGTTAGCTATACTTAGCATAGTATATCAAATAAAAAAATTAATAATTACATATTAGAGCTCTGACGCAATATTGCTATATATGATATTCCAGGAGTAACTTGTGAATATTATTCCACTTCAATATATATCATTATCATACAACGTACTAACTACGCCCCGCGGTTTCATTCGCGTAAAAGTTAATTTAATAATCCTTTATAAAATATATCCTATATGTTAATCTAATAGTGTAGTATCCTTGTGCCCATTTTTCATACAATACCGTTCAGCAGTTTTTTCGGATGACGAGAAAAAAACATCAACAAATAGTCAAATGTTTTATAACGTAGTACGTAAGTACCTAAGCGCCGTGGTGACCAATTTGTTTAAATCCTTGAATGAAAATCCAGACCCAGGATCGAGTCTGAATAAACTTAATTTCAATTTCCCTTTATGATGATGGAAAATATATCAAAGGAAGCTTACAACTCAGAAGAATCCATAAATAGATATGCAAAGCGGAGGCTGTAACCTGAGAAAATTTAATCTCATCTATTCGTAAAGTGTTAGTAAAACAAAATAAATCAAATTAAATTACTCTTTCAAATAATATTTTAGGTACTTCGTTAGTCCAACTTGAAACTAAAATATATTCAGCAGATGTTCATTAAAGCTGGGACCAAATCTTTTGACTAAGTTTAATGACGGCTCCATGATCATTTGGTCGGAATGGTCTGCAAGTAACCTATAACTTTACGAGTTGGCACGTCTGGGTTATTTGCATAATTGTATCAGTCTGGCTCCATATTATCTATTCCGGTGACTGTATAAATCTGAAAATTTTCGTTGGCACGTCACTGCTTTGTTCTGCGCTATAATTATTATGCGGACAATACATAGAGCTCTGTATTTCCATCTCTTTTCAGGTATCGTATGTGGCACACTTACCACTATGAAGAACATGATTATGTACCTTGTATAAGTAATTAATTATTGAATAAAAGAGCCGGTGCGGTCGTGTGGTTCGAGTTGTTGCCTATGACACAAAGATTCCAAGTTCGAATCCCGCCAGTACCATTGAATTTTTCTGAACCTAATTACTACAGTACTTCTCTACAGTGATTAGTCACACTACGGTAAAGGAAAACATCGAGAGGAAACCTGCATACATTTGAGAAGCGATTCAAAGGCGTATGTATAGTCGTGCTTGAGTAACGGCCGCGGACTCGCCATCTGTCACGTCGGCACCTGAAATATATCTCTGGCGGAAAGTGGGTGTATGGGTACTACCTATACACCTCTGCGTACCCCTTCGGGGACCCTTATGGGAATGCGTGAGGATATAGGATAGATAAAAGTTAAGTATTCCATCTATCTGACTACTGACGATAAACGCATCATATTAATAAACTTAAAAAAATTGTATACTACTTCCCGCAAGGGTAAGGAGGAGGTGTAATAATACACTCAATTCGTCACACACATAATTAAATACAAACGCTACAGGATGTCTGTTTCGCCGTCTCGTCAAAATGTACTATAGGTACGTGTGTCTTTGAACGTCTTTTTAAAGGTAACAATTCCTCTGTTATGTTTCTATTATATATATCGTAATTAATCACTGCAAGCAAATTAAGAGTTCAGAAGTATACATTGCTACATACAGACTTTAAGCCTGTTATCTTGATTAGGCAAAGAAAGATATAAACCAATCCGCCATCACTGCTCTACAGAACTACTCACTATATATTCGTATGGCCTTAAATATTTAGTCTTGTGATATATATTCGAAGCCGGATGAAAATGTAAAAATAATGTTTTTACAAGTTGATCCGTTGAGAGTAGACTCCGAATTGAAGCATTTGTGGCTCGGCGACACTAAGCCGCTTACAAGCACGGATTTACCTCAAGATTTGTCGCACCTTCGAAAACTCTCAATTTTCATAGGCACTGCCTGAAAGTTTACATCAGTACAGGTGCTAGAACAATCTCTAGAGACTTATAAGTGATTAATGTTAAGCTAGTTTCAAAGGAGTCAACTTTACTCGAACTAACGATACTAGTAGTTTTGAAATAAAAACTACTGAGCACAAACATTTAATGGGATAACCGCTTGTTGCCCCTCCGGGAATGTTTACATCTAAGCGCAGAGTGATCTGTACTTGAACTTGCTTAGGTCCAAAAACATAATTTGTTCCCTGTTGTTTGTGGGTCAGAAATGTGGAATTGACATTTTGATGATCACGCTTTTGATGTAAGGCGTAATTTCATTGTGAATGATTGTGAGAAATTGGAAGCTGGCGCATGCGTATGGAATCCTTACGAGAAGAAGTACATACTACTCTTAGAGAAGGTACAAAAAGCGTTCCTAAGGTTTCTATACAAGCGTGTGTATGGGTACTACTTGTATCCTACAAAGTATCTCCAGGGCTGCTTAGGGTATAACTCCTTAGAGGTGAGAAGGTATTGTGACCAAATGTCAACTGTGTGCAAGGTGCTTCGTGGAAGTATTAATGCCCATGAATTACTCGAAGAGCTCCCAAAAATATTTGTGCCTGACAACTACACACGCGCCAGGAAACACAGGCTCTTTTCCATATCGGCTTGTCGTAGTAAGTTGCGATCATACTCTCCCGTCCCTCGCACTCTCTCTGCGTTCGATGATCTCTTTTGTCGCGATTTGTGGAAGGATGGCAGACTATTATGTCGGTATGTTGTTTAATATATTTTCTTTTGTGTTGTGTATATGCTGTGTATATAATTTTACATATTTAGAGTAATTGGCTACTGGCCGTTCTAATATGTATTTCAAAATAATAAATAAAAAAATAAATTATTTCTTCCTCACACCTTCACACAAGGGGGGAGCCTTAGTAAAGTAATAGGCACACATCTGCCTATTACTTTGGGGACCCTTGTGTATCACTAAACAGTAATACACTTTTCTTTGCCGGATATATATGTGTGCGGCAATTTTATTTACCTATGAAATTAGAGATAATGTAAGAAGATAATAATTAAATATACAAATACTGAGTAAGTAAAGTACAGATCTAAATCATGTATACAATTTTGCCATTTTGATGGCAGTTTGTTTAATCCCATTACTGTAGAAGTCTGCCATACGCGAGGCGATGAAGTCAGCGAAAGTGTTGAGGCAAGGTCCGGTGAGTACGGTGGGTGATGGAGAGCTT